>PVKP010016803.1:0-47400 GCA_004027715.1 Plecturocebus donacophilus
GAATTAGAATGGCATCAGTCTTCTCAGGAATAACACTGAAAGCTTGCAGACAATAAAACAATGTGTTTGAACAGAGAAAAACATACCTGACTTCATATTCCACAAGAAAATAATTTCCAACCTTTATTTTTATACCCAACTCGAGTCTCAATTAAGAATGAGGCACCTTCAGATGCAGTTGGTCTCAAAAATTTACCTTTCACACATAATTTCTTAGGAAGCAACAAGATAATGTACTCTACCTAAATTAAGAAAAAACAAACAAGGAAGAAATTTAGGAAGCAGGGGCTCTAATCCCAGGAGAAAAATGAAATCACCAGGTTGTTGTGGAGGATACATCCTTAGGAGTCCATAGAAGCAGTAAAGATTTCAGCCCGGGTAACATGGCAAAACCCTGTTTCTATAAAAAATGCAAATATTTGCCAGGTACGGTGGCATGCAGCTGTAGTCCCAGTTACTCAGGAGGCTAGGGTGGGAGGATTGCTTGAGCCTGGAAAGTTGACCTGCAGTGAACCGTGATCATGCCACTGCACTCCAGCCTGGGCGATAGAACAAGACCCTGTCTCAAAAAAAAAAAAAAAAAAAGAAAAGAGGGAAGGAAGGAAAGAAGAAAGGGAGGGAGGAAGGGAGGAAGGAAGGAAAAGGGAAAGGCAAAGAGAAAGGGAAGGGAGAAAGAGAGGAAGAAATAAAAGAAAAGAAGGAAGGAAGGGAGGGAGAGAGAACGGGAGGGAGGGAGGGAAAGGGGAAAGGAAGGGAAGGGAGAAAGAGAAGAAGAAAGAATAAAAAGAAAAGGAAGGGAGGGAGGAAAGAAGGAAGGAAGGAAGCATCATAATTATAGCAGAAAGACAAAGAACTGCAAGATAGTTATAGGAAAAAGAAATTGAACCTGATGCATTTCATCATGTTGAGAGGGTATTTGTAGTTCAGGGGGAGATTTAGAAGAGGAATTAATGAAAAGTAAACTAGAAAAGGCATATATATAAACACAAATAATATGAGATGAAGTTGTCTAAGAAAGAAATGACATCATAGTAGATTACATGGCTCAGCTCTAAACATTTTTATTGCCATAATAATGAATACTTATTTAAACACAAATTGTGATAACCGTTTGGTGAGGATGGGTGAGAAGAAAGTGTGTGTGTGTTGAGGGTGGTGTAGAAGGAGCAATTTCACATCATCCAATTTACAAATTCAATATACAATATCTGAGTGTGAGGAAACATCCAGAAATTGATATCAGCATATTATAAAAATGGAGATAAAGTCCAAAATAAACAAAAGAATTGAAAGTCATTGCCCCTGGAAAGCAGGATTGGAAAAGAAACTGCTTTTTTTAAAAAAATTGTTGTTGTTTTGGGTCTTGTGGTAATATTCATGTTCTTAAATTGTATTCATTGATACTACAAAGAATTTTAAAAGTAAATGTAAAGTACATTTGTAATGTTGAGAAAAACATACTTCCCTATAATGGCTGCTGTGACAACTCGGAAAAATCCCTAACAGATAAGCATTTTACCTCCACTTTATATGTGAGGAAATTAAAGCCCACAGAGACTATGCAGGTTGACACAGTTATTCAGTGACATGACAGGCATCAAACCCAGTCTTTCTGCTCTCCTGTTTCAGGGATCCTCGTAATACCTCCTGACTTCTCATTATCTAGCTTGAATTTGTTATGTTGCTTTAAATGATATCATCCACACAGGAGCAACTTTAAAAAAAACTGAAAGTAGAAAATGGCATCCTTCATTAGGCATGACCCAGCTAGATGAACAGATTCTTAACGATATCTTAGATCTCTGCTGCACCCCTGTTTTAAAGACACTGAGAAACGGAGATGAACACGCGGGTAAGGAGCACATATAGCTTTGAAATCTAAAGCCTTTCCCAATGGATAAATGCTTCTCATTAGATCATCCTAAGACAAAGAACTGATCTCATCACTTAACAAATGTTCTCAATTTGATTTAGTGCACCTGGGAAATAACATTTCTATTTGCTGCCAAAATATGATTGCATTAAACCTTAATAATGTACCTGTCATGGGGATTAGACAAGAATATTTTAATTGAGTGTCAGCTACACCACCGGAATACTCCTACAGATTTACTTAGTTGTCCGCTATTAGTTTTGTATAGCCACTGATTGATATTGCCTTCCTTCCGCAAGTATGAGGCACAACTAGACTTCTCCTTGGTAACCACATATTTTTTGTGTCCTTTGGCACTAGTTCCTGGAAGTGTCATTATGATGTGTACAATTTGCAGAATTCAATGGCAGCTCCAATTAAATAAAATCTAATTATGTCAAAATTGGGCTTTGCTTGAATTAGGATGATTGATTTTCTTTCTGTGTAATCTGTGAACACCTGCAAAAATGGTAAATGTCAAGGTGTTTCTTAGAAAACTTCTAAAAATTTAAAAGAATTGGTGAGGGAAATATAGACTGAGTTGCTGTACACTCTATAAGTTTGATCTTTTTAATCTAGATTCTTGGGTTTTGGGTTTATGAACCCCTGAAATTTTATGCAAAATATGCAAAATGATGCATGAATGTGCATTTTTCAAAAAGATAGTCTTTAACTTTCATGAAATTTTAAAAGACATTTATAACCCCAAAACACAAAGAACCATTGCTTTACATAAAGAAATGGAGTCCATGTAGAATCACTTAATTATATTCTTCTTAGTGAAAATAAAAAGATTTTTGTAATAGATACTAGTAAATATCTGAGAGAAAGTATTAAATTTGCCTTCCACTATTACTATTCAGTTCCTTTTCTATTTCTGGAACCATGAATATCAAAGCTTATCTAAGACAAATTTCATCTCCTTTCCCACTCCGCCCTCAATTTTTTATTCTAGTTTTTGAGGATTCATATGAGATTATCAATAGACAATACTTTTTGTCATGGCTTCCTAATTAAACTTTTCACTTCTCTTTTTGGATTATATGCTGAAAATATTTAATAGAATAGTGAAAATCTCAAGCATTTATATTACTTAGTGATGCCAATGCAATGATCCATTCACCTTTGTCTTGGTTTCCTTCATTGATCAGAAGCAGCCTTTGTGCCATCTTTGCTGGAGCTCTCACAAGACAATTCCATAAAGCAATTATAGAGCAAGTAGAGCCACAACTCAATGATAGGTATGTGGCCTGGCTTTATGCACTTTTTTAAAAAAAATTATATTTACTTAGATTTATAGCCAAGAGATTTTATCCCCGTTAAATTTAATCTCTAGCAACCAAACATATCCCATAAAACTTCTAGGAAGAAAATTTAATGGATTGTTACAGTTAATTAACACTTTTCTTTAATATTTTAAAGTTCAACTATACTATATTTTATATTAATAAGAAACACAACACATACTCTCAGAAGCTTAATAATCTACTGAGAAAAATCTACAGTTTAAAAAGAAATAATACATGGGGTCAAGTTTGGTTTTCAAATTCAGTGAAGGCAGATGAGTCACCACATTGTGAAATTTTCTCACTTTTCCACATCCAGAAATTAAATTTTGAAGTGCATTTAGCCTTATTTGTTTCTTAGATATCAACTCACGCTAACCAAATTAATGAAACACTAAGGTATAGATCAAACACAAATGTATGTTTCTAGGAAGCTGAATATATTAATGTTGGTTGTATTTGTGTCTTCTACTTTTTTTTTGAGATGGAGTTTCACTCTTGTTGCTCATGCTGGAGTGCAATGGCGCCATCTCGGCTCACCGCAACCTCTGCCTCCTGGGTTCAAGCGATTCTCCTGCTTCGGCCTCCCGAGTAGCTGGGATTATAGGTATGCGCCACCACACCCAGCTAATTTTGTAATTTTAGTAGAGATGGGGTTTCTCCAAGTTGGTCAGGCTGGTTCTGAACTCCCAACTTCAGGTGATCTGCCCGCCTGGGCCTCCCACAGTGCTGGGATTACAGGTGTGAGCCACCATGCCCAGGTGTGTCTTCTACTCTCAATACTTCCTGAATTCTAGATATTTGGGAAACAAAAACCATTAACAGTTAGTTGATAGCTGACATACAGTTGTAACAGAAAACTGGCTATGGGGCAATTCCTAATGAATAACCTCAACCTTACCTTAATATGGCTCTCCAGAGACGAAGATTTTATGACTGCCTAGTGACTTGGTCCAGATTTCCTACATGTGTGAATTGGCTCTGCCACTTTCTAGCAGTGAAACTTTGGATAATATTGAGCTTTTCCAAGTCTTTTTTGCCTCAACTAACAGTAGAGGAAATAATAGTATCTACTTTACAGGTTTTTAATGTGTTTGAAATAAGAAAATGAGTATAACACACTTTGTGTTGTGTGGTATGTAGTTAATGAATTGTTTCCATTGACCACTCCACTTTGCCTTCTTTTACATTTATTCTTTTTCTTTACCCTTCTCTTCATTCTTAGTCAACTACATCCATTTGTTCCTTGAAAAACGAGAAATAATCATGTATCCTGAGAAATACTTAGCCTTGTTTTATGTGTATGGCTTGAAAGTTTTACATAAATGACATTGTGTTCTAGATCTCATTCTGTTTCATGCATTTTTCATGCTACCATATGAGATTTTACTTCCTTACCTCCAAATGTTACATAGTATTCTGCCATGTGTATAAGCCATAATTTATGCATCTCTTCACTTGGTGATGGACACATGTGGCTTCCAACTTATTACAGTTCCCCAAACAATTCTGTGAAAAAGAAACACGTGCAGTTTCTTGTGAATCTAGCTTTTCTCTGGGGTCTGCTTCCAGGGACAAAATTGCTGGCTCATAATGCACTCATTTACATGTGGTGGACCTGGAAGGACGGGACACACTTTTACATACTTTTCCAGTAGAATAGGGAAAGGAATAGGATGAGAAATGGCAGATGAATGGAAATGTATTAAAACAAATCAAGGACCTTTCTCAGATAGTTGCTAATAGTATGACTTTGACTAATGAGTATGATCAACCTGTGCTGTGTTCCTAAAGTCCCTAAAAATTAAATTAAAAAGAGCATGGCTTAATGCATTACTAACATAAAATACCACATGCACTACAATGTCTTAGTAGCCCATTGCATACTGTGCTTCACAGTCAGTATGCAAGCCTCCTACTATCCTACCAAGATGCTGCAGAAAATCATTAGGTGGCATTTGTGAGGCCCTTAAGACTCCTGAGACTCAGGCATAGACAATGAAAAGCTATTATTCTGCTTTGATAGTCTATGAAATTTTAACTATAGATCTCTTTGTTAATCAGCCCTGGAAATTGCTGTGACTTCAATGGTCTCCAGGCCTGCCCATTGCTGACTCCCAATTAGCCTGTAAAGATACCTTATAAGGGGACTGTTTTGACATCTTTGACCATTTCATCCAATCAAAAAATAAAAGGTCTCACTCTTAGGAAGTATGATATCACTATGTTAATATACTATGTGGTCACGTATATTAGTAAGAGGTATGGAATCAGGAGTGTTAAGTAAGCAGTGCAAAAGGAAATGTCAAGCCAGGAGTCAGTATTAGTTTAAATTTCCTCTCATAAATAGATATGTCTTTTCTTTTTTAAAGGAAGAATAGAAAAATCATTCAAGTAACTGTTTTGACTATGCCAAAGTATTGAAATAACTAAACCTTTCATTTTCAACAACACTTTTTGGTCTTTCATAGGCCTGATGCTAAATGGCAAGGTAATGATTTCTTTAGGAACTGAGGAGAGATAGACCTGAAAAAGTTGTAATGTTTTTCTTCGCAACTATTAAGAAGAGAAATAACATGAAAGAGGAATCTTCTCTGAGACATGTGCATAGGCAGGTCGGATCTTTCATTCAGAACAGGATGATTTTAATATTTAATGGTTTAAGATATAATAGATTCATTTCTTAAATTAGTTCATCTTGCTCAAGCCATTCTAATATTAATTCACTGTTATTTTTGGTAATACAGATCATTGTTAATTCTTTCTACTTAGAAGCCAGAAGTATACAAGGGAAGGGCACATTCAGAAGTAACTAACACAACTACAATTTTAGAACCTTTCCATTTTATTGAAATGGGTTCTATTTTAAATTTTGTATCTCTTTTTTTGTCATTATTGTGTCTAATATGTTTTTATTCCTTAAGTGTGCTCTGTATGTGTTCTGTTAAGATTTAAACATACACATTTTATCTTAAATTTTATACCAAACAGAAATTATCTTAATGTATTGTAGAGGAAATTTCAAACATAGGTTGCAAAGCATTATTTTTATGTGTAAATACCATTCCTATTCAATTATCTTTATACAAGAAAAGCAGTTCTTCATTTTTAGATGCTTTATGAGAGTTGACTGTAAACATATCAGAGCTGAAGGAGGGGGTTTAGGACAATAATCTATGATTAAATTCCATCTTTTAATCCAGCTGTGGGGAGTTGCCTGTAAAACTGCCCCCTTTCACTCTAAAATTCACTGTAATCATTTGTATACTCACTGATTTACATAGCTGGAAGATTCCCCTTCTGAAATAGGGGACTTCTTAAATTGCAATCATTCTAAAGGGAAGTTTAACATCATGTAGCTGCAACCCTTTTAGCTAGAGGTAACTGCTGATATAAAACTATCAGTTAAAACTCATATTCACCTCTGTTCTGTATGTGTTGACATACTGGAGAGAGTGTATCTACCTCATTTTCCGAATCTGATCTAGCCTAAACCCTTTGGTGGGGCAAGGAAAGCAAGTTGTAAAATAATCTCTTTGTCCTAACCCTCAAGTCATACCTTCTGGACTTGAAGGTACACTGGAGGCCCTATGTGTTGGTGCCTCACACTGCTCAGCGGGAGATCTGAACTGTTCTCACCTTTCTGATCCTTCTGTGTCACCAGGAAATACACCCAAGAACATTCTACATTGAGATCTTAACTGTTCTCACCTTTCTGGTCCTTCTGTCTCACCAGGAAATACACCCAAGAACATTCTCTACATTGTCTTAATTCACCCGCCTTCTGCCTTGGGTCACTCAACCCAAATAGAAGAGATTGCACTGTTCATATTAGGGATGCCTTAACTATAGTTCAAAGATTGAAATCTGACACAAAAATCTACTTTTTCTAGCTCTAACAGTTCTGGTGAATATTAAGAAGAGAGAGTCTTTTGTTAAAAAATAGCCTGTTAGCTGGGCATGGTGGCTTGTGCCTGTAATCCCAGCTACTTGGAAGGCTGAGGTAGGAGAATTGCTTGAACCGGACCCAGGAGGCAGAGGTTGCAGTGAGCCGAGATTGCACCACTGCACTCCAGCCTGGGCTACAGAGTGAGACTCCATCTCAAAAAAAAAAAAAGCCTGCAATTCAGTAGCATCCTTTTTATAAGCAGAGGATGAATAATCACCCACTTGCTGGCCACTGCTCTGCTTTGTGTCGTCTGAAATCCATCACCGCATTCTTGGAGGATGGTGCAAAATGCCAGTGAAATCGTGAACTAATTCAATGACATGCCATTGCTCTACTCTTTAGGCAAATGCTTTTTCTGAGCAGGGAAGCTTTTCACGTATTCCTTACAGTACTAAATTAACTCAGAAAACTTAAGAATTATACCTCACGGCTGCTTGTCTCTAGTTCTCAGCTCTCATCCTGGCAGGCAAGACCCCCAGAATCTTCTTAATCATGAAGTATTTGTGAGCATTCAGAAAGGCCTAAGTTAACTATTGTCGGGTCACGTGGGTTTGGAAGCTTGAGCACATTCTATGGCATTTGTGGCATGGCCTCTGTAGATTAATATATTTAATCATAGATAGCAGACAGAGCTGTGGGTCAATGACCTTCCAGAGTCCCTTCCCCAACTAGACTTAATGCTATCACACTTCAAAAGCAATCACTATCCATCTGCTCCAGGTCTGCATGCAGTGCTGGTCAGGGTCCTGGGCTAAAAGAAAGACACTAGCAAGAGTTGAATGCTTAATCTCCCTGCTCCCAAGTACAGATAAGAGGAGAGAGAGAGAGGCTCACGGCCTTCTAGAGCTTTATGTGCTTAAGCACTGACAGGGGCTGCCATTTGCTGCATTTGGTCACTCTGGAATATAAGACAACTGAGACAGCAGCTGATGTGGCTAAGGAACAGTCAGGCCAGATTTGGAGATACTTATTTAGCAGAACACAGAATCCAAGAACCCTCATCAATGCCAGTCAAAAGCATGACTCAGGCAAATGGAACAGACAGTAAAAAGAATGACTTCACATTTCACAGCAAGAATTCTCTGGCCTCAGAGAACACTAGATATCTCTGGACCACACATCCCTTTGGCAAAATACTTTTCTTATCTATAGATCACTGTGTGGCTTGGTTTACCTGAAGCCTCTTATGGTCTCTCCACCTAATAACCCAAATTTATGATTCTTTTTCTAGAAGAGCAGCATAGATGGAGGTGGAATGTAACACCTGAAATAATAGGATTTTACAGGAAATAATGTAAATCGAGCCTTTTGCCCTTAATGACCCATAATAAAATGCTCTTGTTACCAAGCTCTGCAGGCAACCCAGTGCAGGTTGCTATGGAAACGCCCAGCTGCTCCTCTGTGCAGTTGCTTAACGATCAGTGTGATGTCAGGTTCTTGAGAAAAGTACAAGCTCAGACATCTCTTTACAGCCACAGGGACAGTCCACTCGGGACTGCAGTTACGTCTGAGTGGGGGCCCCTGTGTCCAGGTATAATTAAAATGCACTCAGACCTATGACTGGAAATGCTTTCAGCAGAGAATTAGGTCATCTTTTTAATTTCTCTATTCATTTTCATTTCTCCACATGACTGCTCAGTCAGAAACAAGGCAGAAACAGGGCGACCATGGCATGTTGCTGCATATGGCGCTTTGCCAGCCGGGTCACAGGCTGGCGAAGCACCATATGCAGCAACATGCCATGGCCACCCTGTTTGGGTGGGATATGTGACTGCTCTGCCTTGGCCCATGCCATAAAAGGTCACTTTTTTGTCCCCTCTTCCCATGTTCCCTGCATCTACCTTTCACAGTGACTGGGCCTGAAATTCTCACTATTACTCATTGCTTGATTTAGATAACAAAGACCAAAGCTTTTGCCTGAAATATTATTTGCAAAATGTATTTATTATTGGGAAAGAAAAGAAATCCCTGGGAAATCTCTTCCTCTTCTTTCCTCCTTTTATTCTTTTCTCCCTTCCTCTCTTTTATTCTCTCTCAAAAGGGTTCATTAGGTGCCTATTATCTGCAGGTAATTACCAGAAACACAAGGATGAATGAGGCTTGATCCCTGTCCTCTAGGAGCTGACAGGTTATTAGATGGGGACAGGCATATAAACAAATGCATAAGCTAAAGAGACAGAGGTATGTACAGGGTACACATGGATAAATCCTACCTGAGGGAGAGCCGGAAAGGCTTCCTTGGGGGTTGGGTTGGGGGGAGATGCTTCTTGGGCAAACTCTTGGGTAGAAATTAATGGGATTGTGGGATTAGTGGGAGGAAGGGAAGAGGAACACTGTGAGTAAAGACTGAAGGCACAAAATAATCTTGTATGTTTGAGAAATTGCAAGCAGTTGAGAATGGCTGGAGCTTTGGCCAGGAAAGCAGTCTAGGGAGAAATACATCAGAGGTAGGCAGGAGTGAGAATCTAATGAAGTTTGACTTTATTTTACAGGCAAGTAGGAGCCACTTAAGGGTTTTCAGGAGGGAAGACAGAGAATTAGAACTGCCATTCAGGAAGATTTTTTTTTTTTTTTTTTTTTTTTTTGGCAACAAAGAGCATATACTGAAGAAGTAGGAAACACAGCGCAGTTAGGAAGTTAATGGGAGAGCATGACTATACAGCACGGCTATTGTTTTTTGTCTAGGATCTGTTTTTGGAAGAGAATCACCCATCTCTCATTGCCTGGCCCACTCACACAGGGGTGGACAAATGACCCAAACTCAACCCATTACAGTGTCCATCCCTGGTTCAGGTGGGCACATAATCCAAGTAGTATTGATCAAGCTTCTCTAGTGAAATTTCACGTATGGATGCCTGGACATAGGATTCTTTTTTCTTCTTCTAGATAAAAGGATGTAGCTTTGAACCTTCCAGAAGCTATCTTTCCTTCTACATGGAGAAAACTTGATCATTAAGCCAATACTTAGAGGAAAATGAACAAAAGGAAAGGGAAAGAGAGCTGTATTAATATTGTTTGAGCCTCTAACAGTCTAGAGTCTAGATCCCCCTGTGTCTAAAACCAGTTTACCAATGGACTTTACAGTTATACACAAATATATATTTCTTTTCGCTTGAGCAAGCTTGAGTTAGTTTTTAGTCACTCGGGACTGAATGATTCCTGATTATGAAACCAGGTAAAAATGAAGACAGCCTGAGCCAAGGCTGTAGGATATGGAGAGAATGGTGTAGGCAAATTTAAGGAAACCACTCAGGAATTGGAGAGAGAGAGGTAATGGAATAGAAGGGGAAAAAAAATCAACCAGAATGTTGCCCAGATCCCTAGTTTCAGTGAATAACAATGCCACCTTATAAGATGTTGAATATAAGAAGAGAAACAATTATTTTGGGAAAGAGGTACACTTTTTAATTTATTAAGTTTTAGGTATTTGTGGGATATCCAGTTGCAACTTTCAAGTAAACAATTAAGGTTTTTTATAATCCACTCCCTGGAATACCTGCAACTTACAGAACCACATGATGGTAAGCATCTCAAAAGTCTTCCAATCATACTAACTCATTTTATACTTTAATTCCTTCTGTTGAACATTTATTTTATTTCTTTTTTTATTTTTTGAGATGGAGTCTGGCTCTCGTTGCCCAGGCTGGGGTGCAATGGTGCCATCTCAACTCACTGCAACCTCTGCCTCCTGGGTTCAAGCAGTTCTTCTGCCTCAGCCTCCCAAGTAGCTGGGACTACAGGTATGTGCCACCATGTCCAGCTAATTTTGTATTTTTAATAGAGACGGGGTTTCTCCATGTTGGTCAAGCTGGTCTCGAACTCCCGACCTCAGGTGATCCGCCTGCCTCTGCCTCCTAAAGTGCTGAGATCACAGGCATGAACCACTGTCCGGGCCTTAAACATTTATTAAGTGCCTGCTGGTGTCATGTACTGTGCTAGGAGGAAAGTCACAATATGTATTCACAGCCTGCATTCTCCTAAGGTTCACCGTCTAGCTGAGGAGACAGACATGACATCTCCATGGGCTGAGTGAGAAGAGCTACTAGTGGCACCTACAAAGTACTGGGGGACACAGAGGTTGAACCTTCCAGCTGTGGACATACAACTCCTGACCAAAAGGGTTGTGCAGTTTCTGGTTTGATGAGTAGATTGGAGAAGAACATATCTTCTTCTAAAGCAGGCTTGATTTTCTTTGGGTTAACTAGATTCATAAAGTTTTATTTTGTGTTGAGTCAGTTCTGTCTCTCACTGGCCATGGTTCTATTCATCAGGCCCTTACACAATATATTTGGTCTCTCTCCTACATAAAATCATCTTCTTGTATTTTAATATTTTGTGTTCCTTTTATCTTTCCCCTTCCAATCTAAACATCACATCTCTAGTCCTTTTTAATGTGCTTCATGTGACATGGATTTTGGTGTTTTTTAAAGTAGCTTTGATCAGTGTATAAAGTTATCATGTCAACTATGTATTTATCTTTTGCTGAGTCATTAAACAGTCATCCTTATGTGAACAGGGACCTTTTCTGTTGTAGCCATCATTTATCCCCAGCACCAAAATGAGAGACTGAAACAAAGTAGGCACTCAATAAACATTTGCTGGTGAATGGTTTCTAGCGTCTAGCGCATCATCATCTCAGCAGATCTTCTGTGAAGGCACTAGTTTGTCTGTGACACGACTAATGTGCAGTGTCCACTGGAAAATACAACACTCTGAGATCAGCAGAAACATCACAAAATATAAAGAGGTGGTTACCAATTTGCTCTGGCTCCATATGTCTATATCATGCACCCCAAAAGTGCACTGGTCTTTTGGGGAGCTACAGCACATTGTCACCTTGTATCGGCCATCTCAAACCATTAAGTGTTTTTTCATAAAGCAGTTGCTAAAGCCATAGCTTCCTCTTCTGGAAGAGGATTCTCCATCTGTTGCTGGATTCTTATATTTTTTGATCTTGAGTTTAGGATATCTCATACATCTCTGAGAAATGTACCTAAGAAATGTTTGCATGGCTTTTGCTTGGAATTGTCTTGTCCAATCTTTAGTTCTTTCTGCTATCCAGCATCAGCATAATTACAGAGCCTGTAGCCTCCCAAAGGTCAGGCTGTCTGCACTGCGTGTACTGCTACCCTCAAATCTTAGCACATGACCTGTCATCAAGAGCATCCTCAGTTGAATGTTTATTGGACAGATTTCTAAAGACATGGCTTTTATAATTGTTTTCAAGTTATTAATTAAAATTTTAAAAAAAGAACAGAATGGTTCAGCTTCCTGCTGGAAATGTCCCTCTTTTGTTATCTATCTAAACCAAATCCAGTACATTTGGATTCAATTCATTTTTTTCTCCTTCATCTGTCAGGAAATGTTGCTGTCATCTAGATACACTGCACTTGTATTACAGTACCAATTTCAATGAAAAAAATGGGTTTGGATTGACATACCTAATATTAAGAAACCCATACTGGCTCCAGGTGATCACCAGTTACTCATCCATGGGTTCCAAACCCATCACTTGTGGGGAGATGTTACATGATCTTCCTCGTGGACACTCTGGTGGGGAAAGAATTTGTAGGAATGAATTGTGAAATTGCATTGACCTTTCTTTCACATTGCCACAGCAATCAAGGATGTCTGTAGGGAAGTTGAAATAAAGAAACAGCTTAAGAAAAAAAAAAAGAAAACAAAAACCCTACAGGATGCATTTTTAAAGGATGTGATTTATGTAGCCTATTTTGGGGCTACATACATTCTCATTTTGTTTAGAAAAGCATCACATATCCAGTACATATCCAAAATATGCACATTGATTACTATAATGGGCAGCGTTCAAGATGGAGCTTTCCTTTCCTCTTTAAGCCAAAGGGTTATTTGGGCCAAGAGGGTGCTGAGTGGAGGAAGCAGGAAGTAGGGGTGGGAGTCCTCTGTGCTCCATAGCCCCTTTGAGAGCCCCAACAAGTTAAGAGTGCATTAGTTACATCAGTACTGCTTTTTTCTCTCTTTATGTTATGGGTAGTGATTCTGGAAACTGTGAAGGGCCTTCCTTATATTTCAATGCCCATTTAAAACCAAAAAGCATGTGGCAATGGACCAAGCCAATAGTCACTTTCAATACAAAACA
The DNA here is from genome assembly GCA_004027715.1 of Plecturocebus donacophilus. Taxonomy (NCBI): domain Eukaryota; kingdom Metazoa; phylum Chordata; class Mammalia; order Primates; family Pitheciidae; genus Plecturocebus; species Plecturocebus donacophilus. The sequence goes on from PVKP010016803.1 coordinate 13,266, forward strand.
GCATGGTCCTTTGGTCTTGAGTGCCTTCAGCCAGAATCTATCAGCATAAAGAGCCACATTTCCATGAAATGTACAGGATATTTAATAACAATCAGTAGATTTCCTACATGATTTATGGCTGCCTCTTTTCTGTGGATTTTGACAAGAAGATAGGAATTCAGATATGGCTATATATAGGGCAATTCAACAGGCTTGGAACATCATTTTGTTCAAGTTAATTTGAGGAGGTTATCACTTTCCTTAAATCTGTGTTAGTCAGAATGTTTGTTATTACCTCTCTGCTCTCCATACCCTTGTAAACTGTAATAAATTTGACTAAAATGCAGATACCTCATGGAGATGTTATTTTGCTCATAGTCTTTCAGACACTCTTAAAAGATTTTAAAAATGATCCTAAAATGTCATTTTGGGGATTTGTAAGACATTAGAGAGTTGCATCCATCTCTCTCCCTCCCTCCCTTCTTTCTCTTTAGACGTGCTTAGAAAAGCATGAGCGTCATGAGGTCAGAATATCATTATAAAGCAAATTACTGCTAAAATGAGCTAAATGCTAAACTCATAGTCTTAAGGAGTCCTTGCCTTGCACTGTGTGTTGAACTGATTGCTTGAAAATAACTAGATCGTCCGAGGAGCTTTCAATTATGTAATATTTCACAGTTCTTCTGGGGACAGAAACTGAATGTAGCTACTTTGCAGAGCATGATATTTAATGATGCCAAGTGTTTTGATGAGTACTGTTTGATAAATACTAATAATTAATAATGATAATACCACACAAGCATTTGCTGACTGATGCACTTATGGACTCTAATGAAACTCCTGGTGCATCATTTAACTGCTTCCTCATTTGTCCACCAGATGGCAGAAGAAGGGCCAGGATATTGACCCTGAACATTTTTTTGATTCTTACATATTAAATACGAGATGGTATCAAAGATGGGAAGTAAACATTTAAATATATTCCCATAAATTTATTTTTATTATAAAATTGTAAAGCCATTTATGATTTATCATTTGCTATTTCATTATAAAATATGTTTCCTACATAGAAATATTTTGAAATAAATAAACGGTATGGAAAACTTAGGTACTGTGTCAAAGGTTAAAGGTTACGCCAGACATCATAGACCAGGGCATGTATTAATACTCTCTCTGGTGTCCTTATGCAATGGGCAGTGAGTCAGGGAAGCACTTAGTGAAGTTGTTTTACCCATCCTCCTTTTGCACTTGGAGATGTAATACGCTGCTTTATCCAATGCTACGATGGCTCTGGGCCTCACAAGAATTGCATTCTCAACTTGGCATGGTGGCTCATGCCTGTAATCCCAGCACTTTGTGGAGCTGAGGTGGGTGGATCACGAGGTCAGGAGTTTGAGACCAGCCTGGGCAACATGGTGAAACCCCATCTCTACTAAAATACAAAAATTAGTTGGGCATGGTGGCGGGTGCCTATAATCCCAGCTACTCGGGAGGCTGAGGCATGAGAACTTCTTGAACCCGGGAGGCTGAGGTTGCAGTGAGCTGAGATCGCACCATTGCACTCCAGTCTGGACAGCAGAGCAAGACTCTGTCTCAAAAAAAAATAAAAAAAAATTGCATCTCTACTCATATCCAGTGTTATTTTGGGGATAATCTCTTAAAATTTATCTCACAGGGTAAAGTGTATAAGAAAATTTAAAGGGGAAGTCAGGGACCTGAGGGCCATCAGCCATCAAAAAGAAGAGTCTGAGTTCTTAGAGCTGGTGAATGTTTAACATCTTGGCGTTGTTAAGGATTGCCCAAGTTTATTTGGTAAGTTCTTAAACAAATGGAGAAGAATGTTTTACTACTCTTATATAAATGGATTTAAAAGAGATCTAAAAAAGACAGTTTGTTTCAGCCAGAAAACAACTTCATTCATATTCTCATTGGCATGTCTCTCATCCGTATCTAAAAACCAAAGCACTTCTCATGGATTTACATAATCTGTCTTTTGAGATAAATGGTCATTATATGACAATTTAGAAAGAAAAGGAGGTAAAAGATGTTGTTTTGCAAATATCTTTTTTAGGCAATAACCTGCATACTAGAAATGAAAAATTAATTTTAAGACAGTGGTTTTAAGATTTCTTAATCCATATTTGAGAAACATATTTTAGGAAGGATATACACACTTACGATATTTTACTGCACAGCCTCTGGGTTTTCTGAGGCCCTGGCTTAACCCTTTTCTAGTTGCCATGGTGACAAGAACACAAATACAACATCCATACCATGAGCTGGATCTATGAGGAAGAATTTCCAACTGTATACACAGTGTGTGTATTTGACCCAAGCTTTGCAGAAAGAATTTAGCACACTTTTAAATGTAGCAAATTGTCTGTGTGAGTCATACAATGGAAATAGCGTATGCAACTAGGAAAATGTAGTCTCATAAATGAATCAAGGGAAAATAATGTTGGAACCCCGTTCTCTCTAAAACCTCCATCTTGCCTTCCCTCATCTCTCTTCTGGATGTAAAGAATGTCATAGAAAACTTGAAGAAAATCATTCTAAGCTTTTATTTTTCTTCTTTTTAAAGTTCAAGCCTAAAATAAATGATTTATTTTCAAATCATAAACCTGTAATCTCAGACATTGGTCTTACAAAAACACTTCAATGCTTCCAGTTACTGGCTGTAAACTGCTTTTCTAAAAACCCTCCTAAATGTTCACTCTGCATTCTGAAAGAAGAAAACAGACTGAAATTTCATCACCATTTCATAGCTAAGGTTCTCCTCACACAGAATCTTTGGGAAGCAGAGATGGATGCAGAGATTCTACAATGGAGTAGGAACTGGTCCATTCCCAGAGTTCCATCCTGGACATTGAATAGCATCTTGGGAGGAACCAAAACAGGATCCCACTCTGGGTAAGACATGATAACGCCAGCGGTGAGATTCCTGTGGATAGGGGAGTTTTCTTGGGCAGGGATGAAGAACCACAGAAGAAAAGCAGGGAAGTGTGAATGCTAGGGACACAAAGAGAAGCCTCGGCAGGGAGCCTCACACAGATGCTTAATAAATGCTTTTTGATTTGACTGAATGATCAAAGTGTGGTGTTAACGTCAAGCAGTCTTAGCACCATTGCCTATGAATGCCTTTGGCAATCCGCATGTTGGTTTATCTGGGGGTGGGAGTCAGACTGTCGGAAGGGATGCCTTGCCCTTGCTTGATGTGAGTGGGCAGCCAGGACCAGCCGTGGGAAGGGACTGAATCGCGGCGTCCTGTTCTTGTGACAGCCACATTCCTCATCGGAAGCTTGTACTGAGCATTTGTTCTGTGAGGAGGAGCACAGTCTGGGTGCATTTTTGAGATTCTGTGGGAGTTGCTACAATTCAGTCCCTCGGTTTTCTGATGTCTAAAAGGAGGACGATAGTAAATAAGTAACAGTATTTGTTTATGTACATAACTCATAAAATTGTGTGATGCTAAAAAAAACTTTAAGCAGCAGATGTAAAAAGATAGGGTCCTTTTCATCAGAGTGTCCTGCTAGCATCCTTTCAGGAGGCAGGAGGCGGCATTGCTGAGTGGAAAGAGTGCTGGCCGGACAGGCCAGAGAAACAAATTCATTTCCCAGTTGAGCATAAACACCTGTGAGACCTTGAGCCTCTCAGCCTCTCTGGGTCCATTTTTCTCATCTGCAAAATTAAGGTGATGGACTAGAAGATTTTCCACTTAATATTTTACTATCCTACGGAGAATTAAGAAAGGAATTAAGAGCCTAGTTTCCCTGGGGAGGTCAGTTTTACTTTCTAGGCCTTCAGATAGCCCTCTAGACATCTTGCTAAAGGACAGAAGCATTCATAGTCACATTTTCCAGTCGTGTTTGGGAAATTGGCCTTAGGACCAATACATTTCACATGCCCAGAAGCACGACCCCAAGTTAGGAAGGAGAGGAAGATACTGCCTTACAGCAAACATCCACCTTATCTCGACCCCTAATCTGTCCTGGCCACATACCCCTGTCTAGAGGAGCCACTCAGGATGGCCAGTGACCAAATAGCATGTGCAAAAGGAGTGAGGACTTGTGGGTAGCAGGGAGGGGAAAGAGAGAAAAGACTTTTCTAAACCCATGGTAAATATGATTTCCTTGGTCTTGAATGGAAAATAATAAGCATTGCTTTTCATTACTCAAGTCCAACTTTCAAGAGTTTCAATAATTTCAGTGGAAAAAAGTATGCATATGTGTATATGTATGTAATATATATATATGTGAGTATATGCATATACATGCACATGCACAGACATGTACACACAACACATAAGTACATATGTGTGCAAAGCATATATGTACACAAACATACTCATTCACATATTTATAAATTTATATTAAGAAACTTAGAAAAGGCCTCATCTTCTCACCAGTGGTCTCTTCTCTCTGTTTCTATATCTTAGTCTCTCCCCATAAGGCCTATACCCAGTGAAATTCAGACTGAAATGTATAGAACTCTCTTCTAGATATTCCTCTTGGTGCAAACACTCCTTCTCTCCCTACCCCTGCCCTTGTGCCCCCACCATCATAAAAAACAGGGAGAGAACTTGAGAATTCTAACAGTTTGGGAAACTGTAAATGCCCACACTTTTTACATTTGCTACTGTTTCCATGACAATTTTTTTTTTTTTCAGGAGAAAAGAACATTTCTAAAAGATCAAAATTAAATCACTTTGAAGACTCAAAAAAAGATGGTGGTTCTGGGAAAGTATTAACATGAAATAATACTGTTTGTATCTAAAATCTCTTATGACATTTATAAAATTCTCCAACACTTCAAATTTGTTAAGTTTAAAGCTCAGTCTTCTTCCTGTGTGTTTCTTTCTATTGGCACAGAATACAAACGGGAGAATAGCTTTTGAACTCTTGGAGATACAACAAAATCCGATTTCATTGATGAGGATCATTGTTGAGTGAGGTATTTTGTGCTGAAAAAGTAATTGCTAGTTTGGCATAGAGTAGAGAAGCCATATCTTTATCTACACAAATGCATATATAGAATAAGTAATATATAGATGTGTGTATTTATGTATATCTGTAGATAGATTCATAGATGAATAGACTAATACCCATTCAGACAAAAGTCCTCTTTGCCTTCCCCATATTATTCTTCAGTTACGTACACAAGGATTTTACTATCATCAATCTACTTGCCAATTATTTCTATGTTTTGTCATCAGTTTTGGTTTTCCTCCTAAAAACTGTTGTGAAATGGTATGTGATGATGCTATATAAGTAGATATTGCTTATTAGCCTAGACAGACAGGATTGGATATTTTTAGATCTAATTAAGAAAACATAGGCTCTCACCACCATCACACACACACACACACACACACACGCACACACACGCACAATTTGCCACTTTAAAAGCAACAACAAAAATAACTCCCCCTCCCAAGTCCTCATGTCGTATTTCTCTTCCTGACCCTCCACCAAAACAGTAAGATAACATTCTTATGTAATGAGATTCCCACTCGTAGAAATACCTGTCTAGAGGGCATCAACAACTGTGAATGAGTTCATCACAGTTTCTGGGCTCTGACAGAGAGGGACCAATAACTTGCTACTGTAAACCAAAAAGTATCTGAGACAGGTCTAAATCAATTCAGAAGTTTACTTTGCCAAGGTTAAGGACAGGACCAGAAGAAAACACAGAACCACAGAAACAGTCTATTATCTGTGCCTTTTTCCAGAGATGATTTTGAGAGCTTCAATATTTAAAGGAGGAAAGTGGGCAGGAGAGGAAAGAGGAAGGGGATGGATGGTCACATTGCCGAATCTACATGTTGCAAGAGATAAAGAGCAGGTAGGAGAATAGTCAATTATATATTTGTCTCATATTCAGTAAATTGAGATAAGGTGAACGTAGAGTAGCTACCTATGGAGATATTTAACCTATTATCTGTAGCTGTCTGCTTAGGTACAAAAGGAGAGAGTTTCTTCAATGACTCAGCTTTTTCTTTTTGGCATAGTGAAAGTGTTTACTTTCCTTTCACACTATGAACCACTAAGTATCTCAAAGGAAAAGGGTGGGGATCCCAGCTACCTGGGAGGCTGAGGCACGAGAATCACTTGAACTTGGGAGGCAGAAGTTGCAGTGAGCTAAGATCGTACCATTGCACTCCAGCCTGGGTGGCAAAATAAGACTCCATTTCAAAAAAAGAGAAAGGGGTGGGGATAGATGAGGAGAAAAAAAATGCTTGTTCTGGGGAGAGCAGTATAGTAAGAAAAGAGAAGTAGGTAAAGAAAAATTTCGTATTATCTCATGGAGTCTAACAGAACTGAATTCAAACCTTGGCTGTTTCCTTTAGTATTTGTTTTGTATACTTGAACTAGTTACCTAATCTCTATAATCCTTAGGTTATTTATCCGTAAAAACAAAAATAAATTACAGGCTCACACCTGTAAGCCCAGCACTTTGGGAGGCCAAGGTGGGCAGATCACCTGAGGTCAGGAGTTCAAGACCAGCCTGGCCAACATAGTGAAACCCTGTCTCTACTAAAAATACAAAAATTTAGCTGGGCATGATGGTACACACTTGTGATCCAAGCTATGCAGGAGGCTGAGGCAGGAGAATTGCTTGAACCTGGGTGGTGGAGGTTGCAGTGAACAGAGATTGCACCACTGCACTCAAACCTGGGTGACAGAGTGAAACTCCATCTCAAAAAATAAAAGTAATAAAAAATAAAAATACCTATATTACTAGATTGTTTTGAGGATTATCTTAAACTATGTTATAAATATAAAACATATAGTACAATTCTTTTCAAAATAATTATAATTTTCACCAATTTATAGTTTTCTAAGAATAATCACTATGCCCATATAATTATTAAAAAAATTTTGAAACATTTCTGGTTTGAGGGATGATAATTAAATGAATTTCTTATTCTAAGAAAATAATTAAACATCTGAAGGGGAAACTATCTGCAAAACGATGCTTAACATAAATAACCAACAATGAAGAAACAAAAAAATAAATTGTAGCAGATTTGTTTTACAATGGACACACTTTAGAGGGATACACTATGCAACTAGAAGATGTAACTAGAAGACAGCTGAAATTGCTGCATTAATATCAGACAAAATAGATTTCAGACAAAAATATTACTAGAGACAGAGAGACTTTTAATAACAATAAAGGGATCAATACATCTAGAAGATGAAACAATTATAAATGTATAATTTATAGTACTTAATTTATACAAAGCCCCAAAATGCATAAAACAAGAACTGACAGAATTGGTAGTAGAAACAGTTGGAGTTATAGTTGGCATTATAGTTTGGAATTATAGTTGGAGATTTACATACTCCTCACTCATTAACTGATAAGATAGCTAGAAAGATTTAAACAACAGTATCAATCAACCTGATCTCATTGATGTATATGAGGTGCTGCCCCACCAACAGCAGAATGCATATTATTTTCAAGTACACATGGAAAAATTTCCAATACAGATTTTATGCTAGGCCATAAAACAAGTAATAATAAATTTAAGAGATCAATAAAATTTAAAAATTAAAAGATAATTAACTATGATTAAGTGGGATTCATTCCAGATATGCAAGAATGATTTAATATATAAGAATCAATAAATGCAATACATCACACTAACAGAAAGACAAAATTCATATAATCATGTTAATGAAAACAGGAAAAGCATTTGACAGAATTCAACATTCCTCCATGATAAAAACTCTCAACAAATTAAATGTAGAAAGTACATACCTCAACACCATAATGGCCTATTCAGGATGAGCCTGGAGTATCTTACAGTGCAAGAAAGTGAGGAAGTGTCCAAAATACAAAAGCAAAAATAAAATAAAACCCGACAATGAGGAAGGTATTAAAAAGGAACACAGGAGCTTACTGAAGGCTCCCAATCGCCAACGCTGGAACAATTTGAGCAAAAAATTAAATAAAGTAGTACGGGATTATATATAATTCAGTGTATCAAATAAATGTCCATGAGTCCATAATGATATAAATAAAGAGATAAATGGGGTAAAAATAAAGAAATAAATGGGGTAAAAAAGAAAATAAAGGCCGGGTGTGGTGGCTCATGCCTGTAATCTCAGTACTTTGGGAGGCCGAGGCGGGTGGATCACCTGAGGTCGGTAGTTCAAGACCAGCCTGGCCGACATGGCAAAACCCTGTCTTTAAAAAAAAGAGACAAAAATAAATGCAGAACAATTCCAAATAATTCATGTGGATATTCTACCTTCAGAGAGATGAGACGGTGTGGCCTGCACACAGTGACTTCAGAAGAGCATAGTGTGAAAACGAAATAAGAGTATCTTTCCTTTGGAGAAACCTGCTGAACACCACCTCAGCCAGGTGATCAAAGTCAACAACAGTGGCAAGTCATGTTCATCGCATGAATCCTTGACGTGAGGAAAATGGCACTTTACATCTGTGTTCTTCCTCTCTCAAATCTATAACTTCAGATTAATCATGAGGAAAACAGCAGATGATTCCTAATGACGGGACGTTCAAAAAGATGCCTCCAAATTGTCAAGGTCATCAAAAATGAAAAAAGTGAGAAACCGTCCCAGCCTAAGAAGACACAGCTACTAGATATCATGTGGCATCCTGGATGAGATCCTGGAATAGAAAAAGGATGTTAAGTGAAATCTAAGGAAATCTGAATAACGTATGAACTGAAATTAATAGTAACGTGTCAATACTGGTGAATTAATTGCAGGAAATGTGCCATACTAAGGTAAGATGCTAACCACGAAGGAGACAGAGCCTGGGGCATAAGAACTGTCTTTGCACATTTTCTGTAAATCTAAGACTATTCTAGAAGATCAAGTTTATTTTTTGAAAAGTACTTCTCTTTTCTGTGATAAGACAGATTAGGGGAGGAATATAAAACAGAATCTAGGATCAATTGAAGTGGCATCATAAAGTTAAATTCCAGAAAAATGTGTGCCATCTGGCTTTGTGGAACTCAAATGTGCTGGCTTAGTGCTAAAGTGGCAGCCAGGAAGGGTTTAAATGGTGTTATCATTAATACATATTTGGCAGCAGGAATTTCCATTATTAGCAGCTGAAAAAACATGCCATGGAACACTTGAACAGCACTGTACAGGAAAATACAAACTCTCCCGACTTTGCTCTCTTTATGCAGCTGACATCTCCTGAGAAACAAAGAGTTGAGTTCTTCTTTTCAGAGCCTGCAAGATTTATTTCTTTTTTTAAAAAATCTATCTTAAATTACTGTATAATCCTCCCTAATGCTCAAAGACCCTTGAGCTCATTTGATGCCTAAAAGGATTAAGAACTGGGCTTTGTTATTATTATTTAGAAAAGAAACAGGTTCAGAGAGGGTCAGTGATTTGCTGTGAATCCACATCTGATAAGTTGTGAAATTGGAACTTGAACCTAGGTATTTCAAAGAAAAACTGAATATCCTTTACACAACTAAAAATGATTCGAGACATCTTTTGTCCTGTTGTTTGGCATATGTTAGCGAACATCAGAAATCCAGAACAAAAATGTCACCTCCTGATGAGTGAAGGCAGCAAGGTGGGCTTTGGCCTTCCCAATGGGTACAGATACTAACCTAACCAGGAAATTCTGAGCAACACGGAGTCTCAGTCCCATCACTTATTTTCTTCTTTCAATTTGTCCCTCAATTGCTTTCACCATCTCTGATTCTTGTATGAATCTGATCATTTTTGTCTTTGATTCCTGCACAGCTGGTGAAGTCACTCTTCACCTTACTTGATTCTCCTTCCACACTGCATTTCAGCTTTAATCTCCTCTCTCATCTGCCTGACACTGAGACCCTAGTCCCTGTTCCTGTTTGCCTTAGTCTTGACCACAGGATAAAGAGTATTAGACTATTAGAGAAGACCCAAATGCTATTTTGAATAGAAAATCTGCACTATATTCAAAGGTTCACTGGGAAACTGAAGTACTTGAGAATTCAGAGTTATTATGAATATCTAAATTCTACCTCATGTCTCTTCTGTGGGAGTTAAGGTTTAATATGTATCACTTCTAATGGAAGGAGATGAGGAATTGGGTCATTCTTTTCAATTTCACAGTAATATTTCACTGACCTCTAAAAATACCTCCTATTAAAATGTATAGAAACCAATTCTTGAGAAGAACTCAGGCTTGAATAGAAGCAGAGAATAATACTGCATATTAGAAGAAGAAGCATCTCTTCCGAATAGGACCTTAGGTTTTAACAATTCAACCAAATCAGAAACAACAGGACACTTTGAGATGTACTTAGATCTCTGTCAGTGAGTTTTCCAAAGAAAGTCAGGGCCACTCTTATTGAGAATATTGTCAGAGATTCATATTTAACATATTGGGGTGAAGGGCCTGGGGAAATGTTGTTGATCACTTTGAAATTAGTTTTTTAAATCTACATATAAAATGAGATTTTACACTTTAGTCTATTAAAACTCATCTCAATTTTTGTGACCAGAATGCTATTTTCCTTGTGCAGTGCTTTGCAAATTCTCATTGCCCTCTGCTAATAATTCTGAATTTATCTATATCCTCTTAGAAGGAGTGAGATCTTTGCACTTCTAAAGGTTGCAGAGCCAGTAGCTTTGTCCAAATGTGACTGTGCACTGAAGGGGAATGTTCTCATGCCTCAAGGGGCAGCCAGATAGCCTAGGGAAGAGCAATGGAATGGAGCATGCTGGGAGAGTCAAGGCCTGAAATTAGGGAGTAGGGAGAAATGTTGGCTACAGGTCCTGAGAAGTATAGTCCAGCAGATAGAACACTGTATCCAAGGGTAGGGAAATAGACCCCAGATACGGGGAAAGGGGGTTGAGGGTGGAGAGTATGTATTGGAAACACAGATGTCAAAGCAACATAGTAGGAAAATTATGAAAGACAAGCAGAGGAAAGCAATGAAGACTGAAGGTTAAACTAATACTCAGGTATTTTGTGAAAGGGCTGTATACATAAAGCCACCCCCATCTCTACTAAAAATACAAAAATTAGCCGGATGTGGTCGCGTATGCCTATAATCTCAGCTACTCAGGAGCTGAGGCAGGAGACTTGCTTGAACCTGGGAGACGTAGGTTCCAGTGAGCCAAGATTGTGCCACTGTACTCCAGCCTGGATGACAGAGACTCTGTCTCAAAAAAAAAGAGAGAGACAGACAATGCCAATGGCCAGAGAGCAGAACAGGTGTTACCAGGGACTGTGGGTAAGGAATGAGAAATGAGTCGTTTAATGGGTTCAAAGCTCAAGTATGGGATGCTGAATAGGTTCTAGCGATGGATGGGAGTGATGATTGCACAGCGATGTAAATGTACTTAGTGCCACTACTATACTTAAAAGTGACTTAAGTCACTACTTGACTTAAAAATGGTCAAAATGGTAAATTTTACGTTATGTATGTTTTAGTACAAAAAAATTTTAATGAATTTTTAAAAATGAGAGACAGTGGCAGCATCAGATTTCCATCACAGAAACTCAGGTTCTAGCAACAAGGGAGAAGCCTGATTCTCAGAACTGGTATGCAAGGTGGAAACTAGATCGTGGGTGACGGAAGGGCCTGTATGCAATGCTGAGCTCAAGGTCAGAAGTGACCAGAGGTACATCTGACTGTGTGTAGAGATTTAGAGTGCGTGCTGGAACATTTGACTGCTGCTTAACCCTGGGAAATGGCTGAGTCCTCCTCAGCTATGGAGGCCAAGGAAGCCTGGAAAGGCTGGGTATTGGGCAAGACTAATACATGTTGGTTCTCTGTGATCTCATTTTCCTCACCCAGGACTCATATTGAGGAGGACAACAAAAAAAAAATCAGCCCTGAGAAAAACCAGCTCCCACTGAAGGAAATAATTTGACCATGAACAGAGTGGAAACAGGATATAGAGCTCCCAATATTTTAGACCAGCTCACTAACTAGTAGACAATTCTTCCTTTTAAAGAATTCTATACCTTTTCACTAATGAATTCATGTCCCTATGGAGCCACAAAGGATGAGAATTTAGCCCAAATGTATACTTAAATTGGATCGCCTTGTAAGCATGCTTTAAAAAATAAAATGCAGCCATCTGTGACATATTAAGACTGTTAATGTACTCATTGACATAAATACCTGAAGGGTTTTTATAACAGCTGGAACATGGCTCAAAGATCTTTTGTATTTGATTTTTAATGTACTTCCAAAGTGACTTCATAAAATTGCAACCACTACCACCAGCGGAACTGAGGTTTTGTTTAACTCCTTGAGTCCTTATCTTCCACTGCTATTGATGCCAGTGATTACCATTACTACTCACTCTAAATGTCTTGAAGATAAAAATCAAACCCCAAATACATTATCAATTGAGAGACAAGACTTAAAAGACAGGCAATCAAGACCTGCATGTCCCTGGCCACAACAACTCTCACAAAATGACATTTTCTTGGCTCAATCTTCACTCCCTCTGTAGAATCCGTAGTCCCTTCAAATTCTTCCCATATGGGTCTTAGCAAGGCCTAAATTCCTCCCATATGGCACCAATCAAGAGTTCAGACAATAAACCTCCTCAGTTGTGACTGAACCCCAGACTGTCCAGCCTACTGTGGGGCCACATCCATCTCATCTCTGCCAGAGGTGACAGCTTGGCCTCTACTGCCCACTAGACAAGCTGTGAGTTGTTGATATCCATGCCGAAGCTGATGGTGACTGAAGCAGAAGGAACTGATGTCTGAGCCACTGCAGCCAGTTATGACAGACCCTCTGTCACCCTTAGGGCCAGCCTTTCATTTCATCTCCACCCCATTGTCCTTGAGTTTGATTCAATCATTTGTCTGTTCTTTTCAGTCAACAAATGTTTATTAAACATTTATTATGTGCTGAGCACTAAAATAGGCTGATGATGTAGAGGCTATGTGCAAAAAAAAGCATGATGGAGCTTATACTCCAGTGCACAGATCAACAGTAACAGGTGAACAAATTAATAAATGCATAACTACTTATATGAAGTGCTAAGAAAGAAATAGTCAAGGTGTTGTGATCAGGAATAAGAGCAGACGGAGTGGTCAGGAGCAGGCTTCCTTCAGGAAATGACTTTTAAATTGAGACTCAAAGGGTGAGAAGGAAACAACCATTTAAAGAGCTGGGGAAAGAGTTTTGCAGGCAAAGGGAGTAGTCTTAAGGAAGAAAAACACACGGGACATTCAAAGACCTAAAATAAAGCTTCAGTGAGTGTAGCTAGAGTCAAGTAAGAGAGAGGCAGAATGGGAGGAGGCTGGGTTGAGCAGTAAGGGGGGCAGGCTATGTTTGAGTTCTGTAGGTTGAACCTGAGAAACCATTAAATAGAAGGGGAATGGATAGCTTTCTTCACATTTTGTAAAAAAAAAAAAATGTAAGGCTCATCTTGACTGCTATGTGGAGAGTAGACTGGATGAAATTAGGAAGGGAAGTAGGAAAGTTATTTGTAATAGTAGGACAGCAGCAGTGGAGATGAACATGAGTAAATGGGAGATGCATTTTGAAATAGGAAGGATTTGCTGATAGATTCAATGTAGACGTATAGTAAGGGAGAAGAAGAATCAAGATCGACTACCAAGTTTCTGGCTTCAGCAACTGGATGGATGATGTTGCATTTACTGAGATCAGGAAGTTAAAAAACAGACTGCGGAGAGGAAATCAAAAGTCTGCAACATACTAAGTTTGACATGCTTATGAGACACTGTAGTGTCTCATAAGTAGGCATTTGCATATATTAATTTGTCAACATATATTTTTGAGTCTCTGCTATGTGTAGGAACTGAGACCAGTTCTAGGGGTATAGCAGTAAACATAACAAAGATGATCTTTGACCTTAGGAAGTTTACAAACAAGCAGGTAGGACAAACACTGGGCGAGTAACTAAGCATGATGTAGGTGCCAGTGCAGAAATCGGAGTTGTGGGGGTGGGCGAGGGAGGAAGGACAAGGAGGGCTGACAGTCTGGGTCACCAGCAAAGGCTTCCTAAGGAAGGTTCCTAAGATACTTAGCTCTGAAATAGGAATGAAATTAAATCAGTAAAGAGGTGGAGGCAGAGTTTCGGGCAGAACATGTGCAGAGCATGTGTAGAGGCCTGGAGGCAGGAGAGATTAGGTTTTTCCAGGAACGAGTCTTATAGAACGAATTCTTTCCCAGAATGTTCTCAGTCCTCACGAAAGTCCCCTGTTAGCAGGCTAGTTTCACTTATCTTCCAGACAAGCTGGAGTGGCCACAGAGTCAACGCAGCTTGCACTCCAGCCAGGACTCCTGCTGTACTGGGTCTAAAAGATCTAAGTTCAATCTTTCCATTAACAACTCCTTGAGCACCTGACTGAATCATGGAGGTCTAGATCAGCAATTCCCAACCTTTTTGACAGCAGGGACCTGTTTCATGGAAGGTAATTTTTCCAAGGATTAGGGTGGGGAAGGAGAGATGGTTTGGGGGTGAAACTGTCCCACCTCAGATCATCTGTCATTTGATTCTCATAATTAGCAGGCAACTAGATCCCTCCGATGCACAGTTCACAGGAGGGTTGGTGCTTCTAGGAGAATCCAAGGCTGCTGCTGGTCTGACAGGAGGCAGGGCTCAGGCAGTGATGCTCGCTTGCCCACTGCTCACCTCCTGCTGTGCAACCGGGTTCCTAACAGGCCACAGACTGGTACCAGTCTGCAGGCCTGGGAGTTGAGGACCTCTGCTCTAGATGAACTTCTTGCCTCTCTGAAAGAAAAAGAACTTGTCACTTAGTGGAGAATGAAGAGTGTTATACTAAAACTATGTCTGAAGAACCAGAGAGATAGAACAAGGAGTAAACTGGTCCTCCCTGGAGCCACAGAGAAGACATCACAGAAAAGGAGGGAGAGAGATAGAAATGGCAACAGTGACACTGGGTGAGTCTTGGGATAGATATGTGCATTTGAAAAATGGCAAGCAATTTGGGACAACAAACCATTCTTAGAACTCAATTCACTCAATGACTATAATTTCCTCTCTTGGATATGTGATCTTCTCCCTTAGCACTGAGAAGATTTCTCTGTATTTGATAATAGCTATAATTTTGCAACTGGCAGTTTTTTTCAAGGAGAGACCCTAGTATGGAAGGCTTACAAAATAATCTAATGCTTGTGGTCATATGAGTAAAGGAGGGAGAACCCCCCCAAGAGTCAAGCTGGCCACAATGCTTTATTACTGCTTGCCAAGTCTCCATCACCTTTGCAGGGAGTCCTGAGATAAGTTGGATAGAAACCCTCTCCTTACCGGTAAAGACAAGCCACCCACTTAGTGGCCCCTCTGATCCATCCCCAGAAAGACACGAGGCCTTCCATAGCTCTCCATACTCCCTACTCCCTGACTCCCAACACCAGTATTGGAACATTACGCCATTTGGAAACTCTCAAGCACAGCCTTCCTTCAGGATTGGCTTGAAAAATCATTTTGCTTTTGGCATTTTTAATTAAAGTGGCATTGCATAAAAACAGATGAAAATATCTCAGTAACTCAAACTTATTAGAGAATGGAGATGAGAAAAGAGAAAAAAATTGAGAGTGGGAAGAATCCTAGAAAGGAAATGAATCTCTATGAGAAACTATTTCCCAGTAAACTCCCATGTTAATCATGGCTTTCAGACGTCAGTATCAGAGGCTACAGCTGAGTGATAATTAGAAACCAAGCAATCTTTCTGAAAGAAGTACAAGATGGAATATTATTAGGTAAAGTGGTGTTTTTTTCTTTTTCTTTTTCTTTTTTTTAACTCAAGAAGTGTGCTGCTGTTCCTTAATAGCTTTGAAATGCAAGAACATTAAACACAAAGGCAGCATGTCAGGAGTAGCAGAAAACTCGAGGATGGGCTTTTTTCTTGTCTTTCCTGAGAAGAGTCAAGTTATTTAGTCACATAAAATTAAAACACCCCAGTGTTGCCAGGGGCTGGGGGTAGAGGGGAGAGGGATAAACAGTGAAAGCACAGGAACTATTTAGGGCAATGAAACTATCACGTATGAAGCTATCACAGTAGATACATGACATTGTGCATTTGTCAAAATCCACAGAATGTAAACTCCATGTGTGAACCCTAATATAAACTATGGACTTTATTTAATAATAATGTTATTCAATAATATTAGTTCATCAGTTGAAGCAAATATACCAGACTACTGCAACATGTTAATAACAGGGGACTCCAGGGAAAGGAGAGGGAGTATATGGGAATTCTCTCTGCTTTCTATTCAATTTTTCTACAAATCTAAACCTGCTCTAAGAAATAAGTCTATTAACTAAGAACAATTTAAAACACTTCAAAGTTAATTGCTCAACTTGATCTCTTCCTTCATTTCATATTAGACTTGATGAAATATGTAGATATCATTTAAAGCCATTGTCTGAATGAGATCATCAAGGGAGTGAATCTGGATAAAGAGGAGTTTGAGGACTTGCCCCAGTGCACTCTCATATTCAGAAATCAGAAAAATTGAGGATCCTCAGAGGAGACTGAAGTGGAAACAGCCTGTGAAATCTGAGACAGTGTGAGTAATTTTGTGTCCCTGTAGTCAATTAAAGGCTTGTCAGAGTGGGGAATCTGCATCAAATACTGCTCAATGAGATAAGGATGTAGGGTTGACTGCTGGATTTGATAACTTTGATGTGAACAGTTTTAGAGACATGGTGGGTGCAGTATCCCGACTAGGGAAGATTTAAGAGAAATGAGTAAAGACAGAATAGGGAAAACAAGCCTAGAAATCTCAAGTTTCTTTATAAAGAGAAATGGAGGGATCGTGAAAAAGTTGGTGTTTTGCCAGCCTTCGAAATAGAAAGGAAAGGGCAAGGAAGTTAAGAGGAGACGGTGTGATTATAATTGTGGGCTGTGGATTCTAAACCAGTAAGAAGCTAAGTTGAGGGCATGAAGAAAAGGGGGGGGTAGGATCAATAAAGTGAAGACTTATTTCTGAATAACCGTTAAAGTTGTGGTACAAGAAATAGCATGCTGATCAGTGTCAAGGTCATTGTGCCACAAATTAATTTTTATGCTTCTAAGCACTGATGACAGTGAACCAAGCCTACACTGAAGTCTCATTGTATTCAAATGATAAATGGAGTACAAATCATAATTACAAAGACTACCCACAGTTTGATTTCCTTCTTTCTCAACCTCATAGTTTTTATTTGTTTCATTCCTCATGAGAAATTTCTAATAGCTCTTGGTATAATTATTAAGAGTTATTTTAATGAAATCATTATCTCACTCTTCTGGTTTCACATGACTTTTCTAACATAAAGATTGAAAGTTCATTCTGAACAAATGAGGTAAATTGTCCTCCAAGTAAGTTACTACATGCCAATAAATAACTAAATTTATATTATTATTCTGGAGGTTTTGAGGAAGAAGTGACAGGAATACCAATTACTGATTGAAATTTATTTATGCCTATCATTTTGCTAGGAAACTGCTCATCTGTGCAACAGCTTCACAAGGTAGATATTATTATTATTCTCATTTTACAAGTGAAGAAGGAAACACTTAGGCTGTTTGACAGAGAACACATAGTTAAGAAGTGACAAAACCTGGGAATTTGAACTCCAGACATGATGACACCAAGGTCCTTCTCATTCTTTGCTTTCTCTTTCCTGCGCTTTCTGCTATCACCTGCTTTGTGAACTGCAGCACCAGTCTCTGGTGGTTTAACATTTTTGTTGTGGGAGCACTAGTTAATAGTTTCCTGTAAGTTGACAACCCAATCAAGACCCCAGAGACTGTGTTTGTTAATTTCTTCTGTCATTCACTGATTTTACATAACTACCCTTAGTATAGATTGGGCACATAATATCACTTTTCTATGAATGCTACCCGTACTATACTGTCTCTCACTATGGCTGATGCACTGCTGATTTTTCCATAGTCAAGGAAGAGGGGCTGCTCAGTTCTGCCACTTTATTTTCAAAACCTCAGCAGACACAGAATGATTATTATCACCTGATTCTTAATCAACATCTTATTTTACAAAGTTACACTGATCATAGTGCTACTTGAAAAACAGTCATATTTTTAGAATGGAAAAGATATTTCCTAAAAATGAATGAGCTGTTAATGGTTCCCTTTCTCCTATGGACACCCATGCCAACATTGAAGAGCTTTTTTTTTTTTCCCCAGTACCTTTCCCTTTGGTTTCAACTAACAACTTGCTGATAATATGATCTCTTAGTTTGTTTCTTTCCTCCTATCACTTGGTTTCTAGCATGACTACATGGTAGTTCTCTATTAAAAATGTGGTTGTCAAGTAATAGGCATCCTAACTTCAGGTTGTTATTTGACATAGAAGAAATATAAGATCTTCTGATGTTTAAATAAAATTTTAATCAAAATTATATTTAGAATTAAAAGAAATTTAAAAGCACAGTTTATCCACATTTTTAAGAATCAGAGAGTAGCTTATATCAAATCAACTCTTCCTTCCATAACATCAATGAAATCTAGACAAATAGTAAAATGCAACAGTTTGAAGGCATTAGACAACAATCAAGGGAGAAAGAAGTTAGGGAATGAATATCCTGGAAAGAAAGGAAATGCAAGGAAACAAACTAACGTTATCTATTGCTCCTTATCTTGAGACATTGTGCTATTGCTAAACTGTGTAGGGTAAAAGGATTAGAGGGCAAACAGAAAGATATACAAAAAGATTTAAAAGCTTAGCAAATTTTTGTTGGTTTCATGGTGCTAGGAGATAAAAATTGGAGTTCAAAGCCCAGCCAAAGAGAGGTAGTGGAAAACATTCTGCTATTGAGTTGAGACCTGTAAAGAACTGCACACTGAGAGAAAAGGCAGATTAGAAGTAGACAAGTCCTCACAAAACCAGAAACTCAGCCTCAATTTCTCCCAATTCCCCTCTGAACCAAGGTTATATACTTCTACTTTAATTACTTGCAAGAATAAAAATAAATCTTTTGTGCAAGAAGATATATCACCAGAGCCACTACAGTATTTCATAGGTAATAGGAATTATTCAATTGAAAATGACTGAGCATACCTGGACACAGGACCAAACAACTGAATATCAAGACATAAAGAGCAAATAGTAGAAATGGATCCACAGGTATCTCAGATATTAGAGTTATCAAAAAGAGACTTCAACTTTACTGTTATCAGTATTTTTTAGAAAATTGCTGACAAGAATGTAAAGGTATATAAAATACAGTAAGAAAGAGCTAACATTTGTGATTGGCCTTATAGAAGTAAAGGAGCAAGAAAATATGACAGGAGCAGTATTTGAAGAGATAACAATTGAGAATTTCCAAAGTCCAATGAAGCATATCAGCCCACACATTCAAAAAGCTCTAAGAAACTCAACAAAGATTAAATACAAAGAAAACTATCCCAGGCACAAGGTATTCAAACTGCTGAAAGCTGAAAGTAAAGCAATTTAATTTTTTTTTTTTTTTTTTTGAGACAAGTTTCGCTCCTGTCGCCCAGGCTGGAGTGCAGTGGTGTGATCTCGGCTTACTGCAGCCTTTACCTCCTGGGTTCAAGAGATTCTCCTGCCTCGGCCTCCTGAGTAGTTGGGACTACAGATGCTGGCCACCATGCCCAGCTAATTTTTGTATTTTTAGTAGAGATGGGATTTCACCATGTTGCCCAGGCTGATCTCAAGTTCCTGACTTTAGGACATCCACCCGTCTTGGCCTCCTAAAATGCTGGGACTACAGGTGTCAACCACTGTGCCCAGCCAAGCAGAACAATTTAAAAGCAGTTAAAAGAAAAAGACTTATTACTTTAAAAGTAACAGTGATAAAGTGACTGATACTCAACCTTAATAATGGCAGTCAAAAGACAATGGGGTAAGATCCGTAAACTGATGAAATGAAATAACTGCCAACATGGAATTCTATATTTAGTGAAAATATTCTTAAGAAATCAAAGGGGAGATAATGTTTGCCTATTAACACAGATACACGATAATAAATATTTAAAATAATTCTTCAGGAAGTTAAAAAATTATTTTAAATGAAATCGCAGGAATGCATAATGGTGGAAACAATACTAGAAAGGGTAAACGTGTGAGTAAATATATTGACTGTATGAACAATAAAATAATAATATAAATGTATTTATATTATTATAAATAAACATTTATATTTATATGTTATGGGGTTCAAAATACATGCAAAATTGAAATATATGACAAAAATAGCACAAAAAGCAGTAAGGAAAAAATGGAGTTAAAATATCAAAAGTCCTTGCATTGTCTGGGAGATGTTAAAAATATTTGTTTCTTATGGGCAGTAATAAGTTTAGCGTGTATATTATAATCTATGAATTAATCACTAAAAATTATAATTAATATGCTAATAGAAGAAATAAAATAATAAAAAATACTTGATTCTTCCAAAAAAAGTGAGAAATGAGAAGTAAAGGAATGATGGTTAATAAAAATGATATGATGATAGAGGCAGAATAAACATTTTAAGAACAACACACAAAGGCATATCATAATTAAATTTCAGAACATCAATGATAAAAGGAAAATCTTAGAAATAGCAAGAGGGAAAAGATAAATACATAGAATATCAAATATAAGAGTTACAAAAGACTTCTTTTCAGAAGCTGTGCAAGCCACTAGGAAATGGATTGAAACACTAAAAAAAAAAAAAGAAAAAAAAAATCTAACTAGAATTCTGTATCCAGAAAAAAATATATTTGAAAAACTAAGTAAAAAATAAGAACTTCTTAACAAGAAAAAAGTTGACAGAATTCACTGCCAACAGAACTGCAATGCAAGAAATAAAATCAGAAAGAAATGGTATTATTTGAAAGTTTGAGTCTACACTAAAGAATAAAGAGCATCAGTAATGGTCGATAAGTGGGTAAATATAAAACATTTTTCATGTGTAGTCTGCTTAAAAGATAATTAACTTTTTAAAGCAAAAATAATAGTAATGTATTATAGCATTCATAACATGTAGAAGAAAAATCCGTCACAGCAATAACATAAAAGACAGAATAGGGAAGTACACTGTTGTAAGGTTTTTATACTGTATGTCAGGTAGTATTTGATTACTTAAAGGTAGAAAGTGATGATTTAGAAATGAGTATTACATCTTCTAGGAGAACTGCTAAAACAATTAAAAAGAGGTATAGGTAATAAGACCACAGTGGAGATGACATAGAATCATAAAAATTATTCACTCCAAAAGATGTTAGGAGAAGAATAAAAGAAAAAAAAAGTTTAAAAAATAGAACTTTTAGCTATCAAGATGGTAGATTTCAACCCAATTATATAAAAATTATATTAAATTTGTTGTTTAAACACTCCAATTAAAAGGTAGAAATATTTAGATTGAACAAAAAGCAAAGTCCAATTATATTAACATCAGACAAAATACATTCCATGAATATTATCATAATAATTACCAAATTGCTTGACAGGACATAATTATAAATGTTTATGCCTCTATAATAGAGCTTCAAAATACATAAAGATATAACTCAAAAGAGAAATACACATATCCACAATTAGAGTTGGAGATTTCAACACATTTCTATCACTAATTGGTAGAAAAAAATAGAAAGTAGCAAGAGGAAAAAAAAATAGATAGATAGATAGAGTAGCATATATAAGATAGATAGATAGAGTAGCATATATAAGAGTTACAGTAGCATATATAAGAGTTACTTATTTTCAGAAGCTATGTGAGACAGTAGACAGTGGATCATTGGCAATCTTCCACCCAACAACAGCAGAATATACATTCTTTTCAAATGCACACAGGATAATCATTGAGACCACACTGAGTGCCATAAAACAAAACTCAATTTTGTAAAACTATTGATATTATATGACGTATTTTCTCTGCCCACAACAGAATTAAAGTAGAAATCAATAACAGAAAAGTATGTGGAAGTTCCCCTAAAAAATGGAAGATTATGCTAATAATTGTTTGAAATCATGAATAAAGTCTTACAGTATTGGCCAGAGGATCATTAATCTTTTCTTAAAAATGAATAAAGTTAAAAAATACTGAAGCAAACCTGTGGACACATGTAAATTTCCAGTGTATATAATATGTGAAAAGAATTGTGACATTTGAGGTAGATGAGGAAAATATGAAAAGACAACTTTATCTAACATGTTATCTCCCAGAGCTAAACACAGGCCTTCCACTGTTGGATAAAGAGCCTCTCTGGGCAAGCAGATGACAGTTCTGGAGTATAAAGACTCTCTACTTTCGAGGTATGCACTGTCTTCTAATATTAACTACTAAGTATACATTGGTCTTCTTTTTAGGGCTAAACTTTAGCCACATTGGCTTCCTTGCTGTTATTCAAACAAGCTACACATATTCTTGCCTAAGGCCTTTGCCCTGGCTGTTCTCGCTGTTGCCTTGTCTTCCCCCATAAATTATCTTGGTTTACGCCCTTGCTGTCTGTAGGTCTTTGCACAAACTTCACCTTCTCACTGAAGTCTTCCCTGACTATAATCTATCATCTTCCTGGATTAATTTTTTTCTATAAACACCTCCCTGCTAAATTTTTCCACTTAGCTCTTATTATTTTTCCTCCCCCACTAAAATGCAAAGTTGACCAGGAGTGATAGCTCGCACCTGGAATCTCAACACTTTGGGGGATCAAAGTGGGAGGAGTTTGAGACCACCCTGGGCAACATAGTGAGACCCTGTCTCTTCCAAAAAAAAAAAAAAAAATTAGCCAGGCACGGTGTTGAGTGCCTGTAGTGCTACTCAGAAGGCTGAGCCCAGGAGTTAGAAGCTCAGTGAACTGTGATTGTGCCACTGCATTTCAGCCCGGATAACACAGGGAGAGACCTGGTCTAAAAAGAAGAAGAAGAAGAAGAAGGAGGAAGAGGAGGAGCAGCAGCAGCAGCAAACTCTATGAAGGTAAAAATTTTTACTAATTTGTTCACCCAATATCCCCACTACATAGAATGGTGCCTGGCATGTAGTAGTCCAGTCTACCATTGCATATAGCACTGCTGACACTGGAAGGGTCCTTCTCAGCATTCCAGTTTCAGGTTAAATGCCACCTCAGAGACAACTTTCTTGACTGCATTATTTAAAGTACTATCATTTCATTCCAGTTATACTCTCTCCCAATATGCTTACATTTTCTTCACATGCTTAGACGTATATGAAATTATTTTACTATTTGTTTACTTCTTTACTGTCAACTTCTTGCTGTTATAGAGGACAGAGTCCTTCTCTACCTTGTTCACAGTTGATCCCAGAGCCTAGAGCTGAACATTGCCAGATACATAGTAGGTGCTCAATAAAATATCTAGTGAATGAATGAATGGATCTGAGTCCTCTGTACTTTTCATTACTTTGCTGTAATGCTCATACAAACCTACCTCTAAATCTCACTTTACGCCTTTTTGCTCTGAATATGCTGACTGTAGTTTCTATGTAAAATATAACTTTAGTTATCTGGTGACCCACTGTCTTCCAATCTTGTAAAGCACTCCAGTCTTCACATAAACAACTATAATAACAAAAAAATCCTAAGTAGAGGAATTTGCTATCTATGGGCTAATAAAGGTAAGTTCCTCCTATTCAGTCTCCTCTTGTTTCATCCACAGCCATTCTATTTCTATATCTTTTACTTTTCTGAGCTGAATTTACTGAGCAGCAAAAGTAAAATCCTTTAATCTTCCATTTTGGGGCCTATGTTTGAAAAGGATTAAAGAGTCAAACAAAATTAGTTTCCAAACCTTCAATTTTCCAGGCCCACAGGCATTCTCCCTCTCCTCAGAAATGAAGGTGGCTTTGAGCCATCTGTTACTTCCCATGAAACACGTCTGTCGCCTGTCACAGCTGATTGCTGTACTTCTTTTCTTATATCAGAAGAAAACGAAAGAAAGGTAGAAAACAGAGGACCAAAAAAAAAGGGGGGGAATATTCTGTCCACCCTCATGCACCATTTGTTTACTGGTCCTCTAGTTTCCTTGGGAGACCCTGCCAAGAAGTGTCATTTAGCTAACAGCAACCATTTCTCATTAAACCTCAATTTAAACAAGACCCAGAATGGAAAATTGCAAAACAGGAAACTTGCAAATTGCATCAAAGCAATGTTATTAGACATGGGAGTAAAGGACCCTGTATGCAGGCTCTTGAGATGAATCCTTTAGGAGACATTTAGGGGTTTGTGCATAGGCTACTGTAGGAACCGGCACCTCTTCATTGGGTTACATATATCCTGGAGATACATGTGACTACTGGCAGTAACCTCAGCTCTTTTGAGAGATGGAAAGACTGCCTAAAAGGTAGAGCCACCATACATCCTGATTTGCTGCAGGAACAGTCTCATATTACCCATGTTGTCTCTGCACCATTATTAATAGTGCCTTCTTTCTGTCTCAGAAGTGTCCCAGTTTGGTCGAGAAATTCAATGGTCATCCTAACTAAAGATCAGGGTGGCTGATTAAGTAATAAAAAACATATGTTCTCATCTGGTGTAGACTGTAGACCTGTTTGGATGGCAAAGATAAATCTTGCCAAGTTTCACCCATGCGCAACTAAGCTTATTCACTGATTGACTCTTGGCTAGATAGAATCTTGGGGAACCCAAATCAGACTGTTTTGCAACCAGACTTCTCAGCTTTGGTTTTGTAAAAACTGAAGGCAACTAATCCCAGAGAAGCATTTACAAAAGGATTTACAATTTGCCCAGTGATCCAAAAGAAGTAAATTTGACTCTCTCTTGTGTAGTTACGTTGTCCTCTTGCCTTATTACAAGTCCTGCACTGCTCAATTCAGTGGCCACTAGCCATATGTGGCTATAGAGCACTTGACATGTAGCTAGTTTGAACTGAGATGTGCTTTAAGTACACTGGATTTTGAAGACTTTGTACAAAAAAGTAACCTATCCCATTAATAATTTTTGTACTGATTACATATTAAAATGATAATATTTTAAATGTACTGATTTAAATAAAATATATTAAAATTAATAATTAAAATTAATTTTGTTTCATTTTTACTTTTTTAATGTAGCTATTAGAAATTAAGAATTATCTGTCTGACTTGCATTATTTGCTATTAAACAGCAGTAATCTAGCCCTCTTTTTTTTTTTGAGATGGAGTCTTGCTCTGTTATCCAGGCTGGAGTGGAGTCACACGATCTTGGCTCACTGCAAACTCTGCCTCCCAGGTTCAAACAATTCTCCAGCCTCAGCCTCCCAAGTAGCTGAGATTACAGGCACTCACCACCACACCCAGCTAATTTTTGTTCTTTTAGTAGAGACGGGCTTTCACCACGTTGGCCAGGTTGGTCTCAAACTCCTGGCCTCAGGTGATCCACTCGCCATGGCCGGTCTCCTGAAGTGTTGAGATTACTGGCGTGAGCCACTGCGCCTGGCCTAATCCAGTCCTCTTAATTTTTATCCAGGGAGACCCACTGAACTAGAACTAACCAAAAGATTCCATTTTATTTTAGACTGCTCTTTGGAAATCTTTGTTTCTTTTCCTCATGTCAGGTATCTACTAACATTTCCAGACTTAGGTCAGATAACAAGTATGAACTAGCTACTACCACAGATTAGAACTCAATTAGTGTTGATGTAATTCTCTCCTAGAGCAATAGTTTTCATCTCTCTCAAAAAAAAAATAGGGTTTTTGACACTAAAGCATACTCCTTATATAAATAAAAAAGGAAAAAACTACTTAACATAAATTCATCTTGTCATTCATTCATATTCCCTTACCTCAGTGGATATTACTAGCAGCAATTTTCAGAAGATTTGTTTTGGTGGCACTATATTTCTGTGAGTAGAATGTGAAATACACACAGGTTCTATTAGTAAAAGTTGCTGAAATGATCCAGTTAAGTGGTGAGTGTGAAATATAATTTATAGCCAAGAATTTTGGTGAAATTTAAGGAACTGAAAAACACAAATAAGATTTAAATTATTTTTCAGGAAGACAATGATAAATTTCAAGAGAAATGGAAAATATCTTTAAATGTGTACCTGATAAATGTAGGACATAGATAGTAGGTCAGATCAAACAAATTATTTTCAACCAGTTAAGGATTTTTGGATTTCTGTTTGTAATAGAAAGCCAACTCATTAAGAAGGGTCTAAGTTATTTAAGATCACTCTAGCTAATATTTAGATTGAAAAAAACCATGCAATAGTCAAAGTGGGGAGATTGGTTAGGGTGCTGTTGCAATGGCCACGGCATGAGATGTTGGCAGTTTGGAATATAAACTATGTTAAAAAGAATTTAGGGTAAAAAATGTTGAAAAGAAAAATATCCTTAATTGTAGCAGCCACACACAACTATAGATAACATCAAGTTATATTTTTTCAAGTAATTTTTCTGCACAAGTTTTGACCTGTTTGCATTTATATTGTATATGTAATTTAAAATAGTGCTTTTAAAACTTAGTATTATGGATTTTTTAATGTTACAAAATACTTTATAAATACAGCCTGTAAGATCTGCATTACATTTTGTCAATAGCTGCCATTGGCTGCTTAATTATCTTCTGCTGGTCATTTTAGGTTACATAAAACAGTTTGCTATTTTAAATTACATTAAGTTTTTATTACTACATTCTCAGGGTTGAATACTAGAAGTGTAATTACTGGGTTAGAGGTTATAAACTAAGATGTTATTATTTGAATGTTGCCAAATAGTGTTGGATTCAAGGGTTATTTTTAAAGACAAGCATTTTTATTACTTTCAGATTCAGGCAGTATAAGACTAGGTCAACAAACTGTTTTCAAGTAAAATGCTCTTTGGGGACCTTCCTTATTAAATAAATATTTTTAAAGTATGAATTATTTCATTCACTAAACTATAACCTATTGAACATCTGTTCTATACCAGGAACACCCTCAATATGAGAATACAGAGAAATACATGATCTCCTTGCCCCAGGTGGAGATTTAAATCAATAATTTCAAAGGAGTACAAGATTTTAAAAAATAACATTTCCACAAATATTTTAACTATCTACTTGCTTTCCTACTTATATTTTAAATTAGTAAATTATTTCTATATAAATAATTATTAGGTAAATTTTAGCCCCTGGTAGAATTATCAAATATTACAAATTAGTAAAGTTGAAGCTAACACATTTTATTTTTGCTTTAAGTAAAAGTGCATAAATTTGCAGTCAACTCTAAGAGGTTTAGTGGGCCACCTAGATGGAAAATTGAGCTTCTTTGGCCTTTGTCTATCTAAAATCTGTGTTAAGAGCCAGTAGGCAGCACTTCAGTGATGTTTTTAGACACTGTACTGGAGGCACTAGATTCAAACATGAAAAACTGAAATCTTAACACAAAGATAGAGAAGTTTTCCTTCCTTTTCTACCTTTTGCTTCTTTTCTTCACTTCATTCACTTTGATTCTTCTAAAGAAAAAAGACAGTTATAGTAGAAATTTAATAGAGTCTAATCAAATCACAAAACCAAAGTGTCTTTGCAGTTGTAATTTACACCTTGAATTCAGCCAAGATCTAATTTACAAAGGAAGTTTTCAAATATATTGTTTGTTTGGGCAGGGAGAGGAGGGATGCAATGAGACTCCCCACCACCCAAACCCTTCCAGCTCCAAAAGAAGTTGGTGATGAGCCTTTGTCATGTAAACTGAGTAGAGAAAGGATAAATGCTTTTCAATGTTTGCCTCTTTTATGCAAGAGATAAGATTAAAATTATGCTAGTAGGGAGAAAATGAATCTGAGGTACATACCAGATAAGGACTTTCAGGAGGAAATGAATCCTCTGAATGGACATTATGCTAGACACTATGCAACAAAGCTTTATCTGACCTGAACTGTCAATAATGCCACGATCTTGGGATTCTAAGAGAGGTTGAGACCTTCTCCATTCTCTGTCCCATTTCCGACTGGACCAGAATTTAATCTTCACTCACTCATTCCTTTAATAAATATTCATCAAATGCCTGCTATGTACCATGTACCATTCTAGATACTGGATACATTGGCAAACAAAACAAAGGCAAAAAACAGTAAATACATAAGGCATCTTATTACATAACAAGTAATATGCGTAGCCTAAAGAAAGAAAAGGAGAGCAGGTAAGGTGGTTGGGAAAGCTGTGGCGGGGAATGGGAAGTGTGTTGTTAATCAGGATAAGCAGAATTGGCATCATCGAGAAGCTAACATTTGAGCAGAGACCCGAGGGAGGTGAAGGGGGTGGCTGTTTGGATGGCTGTCTGAGGGAAGGGCAGTCCAGGAAGAGAGAAGAACCAGGGCACAGGATCTAAGCAGCACTCAGGCTGCATCAAGGAACCACAGGGGGTTCTGTGTGGCTGAAGCAGAGTGAGCAAGGAGGACACAGCTGCAGCAGCTGAGGTATTGCAGAGGCAAGTGGAAGGCCCAGATCATACAGGGCCTTACAGCCATTGCAAGAATGTTGGATCTGATTCTAAGAAAAAGGAGCAGCCTTTGCAGGCTTTTGAGCACAGGAGTGCCAGGATCTGATTCGTGTTTAGCAAGGGTCAGCCCTAGCTCCTGGGCTGATGACAGATGGTGGGCAGCAAGGGTAGAAGCAGGGAGACGGATAGTATTTAGGACAGTGATCCAGGCAAGAGATAAAGCTGGTGCTGACCAGCTCAGTAACAGTGGAGGGTGTGAGAAATGGCTGGATCCCTTCCTCTGTCCTCATCCCACCCTAGAGTTCATAAACATGAGAACTGCACTCACTTCTCCACTCAGCAGAGCTAGCAAAACAGGAGAAAGGAGAAAAGTCTCGATATTCTTGTGCAAATGGAGGCTGTAAAATTGACAGGATAGGAGTGTATTTGGGGGTTGATGCTGAAACAAGTTGGGACTTTGAGGGACTATTAGGAAGCAATGATTGTATTTTGCAATGTGAGAAGAACATGAGATTTAGGGGGCCAGAGGTGAAATGATACGGTTTGGATGTTTCTTTCCCTCCAAATTTTACGTTGAAATGTGACCTCCAATGTTAGAAGTGGGGTCTAGTGGGAGGTATTGGATCCTGGAGGCAGATCCCTCATGAATAGCTTAGCACCATCCCCTTGATTAATAAGTGAGTTCTCACTCTGAGTTCATGAAAGATCCGGTTTAAAAGAGTCTCTCTTTCTCTTGCTCACTCTCTCACCATGTGATGTGTCTGCTCCTGATTCACCTTCTGCCATGAGTAGAAGCTCCCTGAGATCTTACCAGAAGTGCAGTAGATGCTGGTGCCATGCTTTCTGTACAGCCTTCAGAGCTATATGCCAATTAAGCCTGTTTTTTAAAATAAATCACTCAATCTCTGCTATTCCTTCATGGTAACACAAAAACAGACTAATACACCTAGTATACTTCCAGGCACATTGTGTGAAATGAATAGTTAGTTACTGATGGAAATATAGAGATGTAAACACAGTGTGCAATAGACTATATGGCTTGCACACTTTCATGAAGTCAAGATCTTAGTCCTTCTAATCCAAATGTGTTACCTTGACCCTTTTGAAATAGTGTAACATTTGGGCCTTTACTCAAAGATATGAAATCACTTAATGTAGACAATTATATTGTCTGAGTATAGGTTGACATATATCTGCTACAGTTATGTCTCTTCAAATAATTGTAATATTCCTGTACATTTTAATTTGAAATTTCTGTTAGGTGTGTAAGTTTTATTAATCAATTCAATTAAATCAAGTACATGCAAGAAATTGTCAAGGAGTAGCAAGTATAGGTCTTACATGTTCAAACCCAGAAAATAGAACACAAGTGTGTTTTAAAATAGAAACTTTTTCAATTAAACCAACCCCATCCTGCTCAATAAAATTCATCTAAATCAAATTTTATGACAGTACCTTCTAACTGTAATAAATGACTGTAAATAAGCAATCCAATTTGCAATCCCTGCAACATGAAATATAATTAACCTAGCATAACCTTCATTATAATATTTGTCACACCTTGAATCAAGGTTATCAAAACGGCCATTATTTACAAGAGACAGAAGCCATTCATTGCTGAATTTGTTACGCCTGCATTCTGAGGCAATAGTTTATCTTCTATTTGGAAATTAAAATTTTAAAGTAGTTAAATAAAATAGTATATTACAATTATTTGTTGCTGTAATACAGGATATGAAAAGTGTCATATACAGGGAAATCTAAATAGCGTGGCAACCCAGGTTCCATTTGTGAAATTTGCTATCCATTTATTGTGAGATTGATAAATATTTTATTACTAGAATGCTTCTGTATGTATTTTCTTCAGTAAAATAAGAATAGGAGAAGTAGATGACCCCTCATCTAAATGAAAAACATTAGGATTAAAATAGCAATATTCCAGTAGTCTTGCTTATAGCAAAATAAGCATTTTTGCTTGAAAAGACTAGATCAATTTAGAGCTGATGTTGGAAGATGATGCTTAAAGTTTATTTGGAGTCAACACTGCCTTTACTTATGCAGAGATTGAATGTTTTTAATTCAATATATTTCTGTATTTATAGTGATGTTAATTGGATATAAAAATGGATATCATTTAAATTAAGCACCTTGGCACTTTTGAAAGAATTGCAGTTACATCAAGGACTCATACTAATTCTCACATCAGGTTAGAATCAGTAATAGTTTTACAACTATAAAAACAATGACAGCTCAAGGATTTTTTTTTAATGAAAAATTAAGTACACATGTATAGATTTTACTCTTGTTTGCTGAAGTTCTGTTTGGCATAAAATAATTGCAGGCCACTCTGAATTATATTTAACTGTCCTATTATCTCATATTTAAGAAATGACTGAACCACTGAAAAGATTAAGAGGGAGTAAGGGCACTCCTAGGACCTGAAGACTGCAAAGAATTTTCTGTGTCTCCAGAGTCCCTTATCCCCAGCATGGGATGTTCCTTCAAATAGTTTGATTGTACACTTCTTATCATTAAAAATTATATGTATATTAATTTATTATTATATATTAAGAATGTATATAATGTGCATCCATTATGTTCAAATACAATAATTTTTACACTTGATCTTAGCCAAAAGGCTGAGAAGTGATCAAACACAACAATTTTTAAAAGATGAAATATAAATGAAATAAACCATACTTTCATAATAAGTGCATATTTTCTTAATGATAAAAAACCCATGTGCTCTCACTGTAAACATTATTATTGAATATACTTCTGTATCAGTTAGCCTTTACTATATAACAAAACACCCAAAAATGTAGTGACTTAAAACAACTTCATTTACCAGCTCACAATTCTATAAGGCGGCAGCTTGGGCTGTGCTCCTCTGGACGGTTCATAGGCTGCTTGCTTCCAAGCTCATTCATGTGACTGCAATCAGCTGGCAATCAGCTGGAGTTGGATGGTCCAGGATGCTCTAAGTTAGAAATTGGCAGCCTAGATGTCTTGGGTCTTCTCCATGTGGCCTCTCTGTTGGGCTAACTTAAGCTTATTCACCCAGTCACAGGACTCCTGGCAGCAAGAGAGGCAGGTCCAAATGTGTGCATACTTTTAAAAAATTAATCAATTTTATTTTTACAGCATTTTTAGGTTTACAGAAAAAAATTGAGCAGAAAAGCAAACTTTCCAGAATACCCCTTCTCTACGCACTTGAATCCCTTCCAGCAGTTTCCCATATTAACATCTTACACCAATATGGTACTTTTGCTTAGCTAAAGTCCATAGTTTACATTAGGCATCACACTGTGCTGTGTAGTTCTACAAGTTTTGCCAAATGCATAATGCCATGTATTCACCGTTACAGTATTATGCACAATATTTCCACTAAAATTAGCTTAAGTTTCACCTATCCATCCCTCTCTCTCTCCTCCCATACTCCTGGCAACCAATGAATTTGGCAACCAATGAAACTTGCCTTTTCCAGAATGTCATATAGTTGGAATCTTACAGTATGTAGCTTTTTCAGACTGATGTTTTTCACTTAGCAGTATGTAATTAAGGTTGTTCTTATTTTTTCATGACTGATAAGTTTTTTTTCTTTTTTTTACAGCTCAATAATATTACATTGTATAATGTACTATAGTTTGTTTATTCATTCACCCATTGAAGTAAAGTTGCTGTAAACATTCATGAACAGATTTTTGTGTGAACCTAAGTTTTCAACTAATGTGGGTAAGTGGCAAGAAGTATGATTACTAGATCATTTGGTAAGATTGTGTTTAGTTTGCAAGAAACTGCCAAACTGTCTTCCAAAGTGGCTGTACTGTTTTGCATTTGCAACAGCAATGAATTAGAGTTCCTGTTGCTTTACATTCTCACTCAGCATTTTACATTGTCAGTGTTTTGGACTTTAGTTATTCTAATAGGTATGTGAAATTCAAGCTTATTATTGCTTGAATTTATCTAAGCATGTTTTCAAGCCTGTTTGCATCATACTTGCTAATGATCCTTTTGCCAAAGCAAGTCATATAGACCAAGCCCCATGTCAGTGTGGGAAGAAACGGCATGGCTATCAAGAGAGAACTATAATGTCATTTAGTAAACAATCTACCAGGACTTTGTCATTGTTTTTTACCTTGGTTTTGTAGTTTGTGATATTGTGATTCCAGGTTCCGGGTTACAATTGGACTTGAGTTCATTACTTGGTTTTAATAACCATCAAGCTAAAAAGATATTTTACAAAGATCTCATTGACAGTTGTTGACTGAGTTTATAATATAATATTCTGATTTTTAGTTTCATTCATAATTATATTAAAAAACATTTTGTTAAAATTTAGCTATAAATTTCTATCTTTTCTGGCATCAATTCATTTTTTTCACAATTTTGAAGGTGAGCATTTTTTAATTTTTTAAAAAATTGATTTAAAAATCCAGTGAAACTCTCTGAAAGATTTTTGACATAGTAAAAAATTGTCTCGAATTTTATAATGGTACAGATGAGATTTCTAAATAGGTTGACTACATCATTTTCAGCATCAAAATCACATAACCAAGGAGCATTTTCAAACATCTTTTTTCAAATTCTCTTTCTATAGCACACATTTCTTTCAAAAACAATTTCTTTCTTACTTATCATTAAAGTAAATGTGAAAATGTTTTTAAAATATCAACTAGCTTAACTATTATCCACTTGTCGTGGTAGAAATGGTAAGCCATGTTGGACCACTAGTATCTTTACAAAAGAAAGTAACTCATTTTAAAACTTAACACTTCTTCTAAGTAACTTACCGTGAGATAACTAAGGAAACTCTGTGTAGTACAAAAATATTTTAGGGTCATGGTCACAGTCACATGTAAACTGCAAAATACCGGAATATGCTAAAAATGAAAAAGCACGGGAAGATGCTGCCATTAACACCTCTGTCTTGTGAAACCCCTGCCAACTGTGGGTTACACAAACCTCTGATGCTTGGACCAAGTGAGGAAACCAATATCAATCCTTATTTTAATGGTGAGTTTTACTCCTTTATTTATTATTTAAGATAACTAAATAGAAGTCTGTTATGCTTAGCTCTGCTTGCCTGCATCCTACTTTGGAGATCATTATAACAAACAGCCATTGATTTTAAAGTACATATGAAACAGGTCTTTGAAGGGAATTTGTGGCATGGTGTCAAGGAGGGTTTCTTCAGTGCCAGGTTGTATGGTATTTGTGCCATATTTGACTCAGAATACATTTTTCCATAGCATCCATGTTGTGATGCTTAGGGTCTTGAGTTATTTCTCAGATTTTTAAAAACCTATACCATAGCTATTAATCTATAATCTAAACTAATTAAAATACTATTTTGGTCACATAATAAATTAAGTCAATTTTATGATCCAGCTTTCAAAATTAACCAATATCAGGATAATTCTGTGTCAGGAAAATGTAACCTGCACTAGTTTTACTTTAATTTTTCTGTATCATCATGAATATATCCACCCAGTTAACCCCCTTGATGCCGAATGGAGCAGTGGGGCACAGGGAGAGGTTGTCAGGACAATCAAACATCTTCCATCTGGGTTGTACAAATAATTGTGGAAAAGAGTCATGGGGCATGGGGCATGGGCAACTGTATGCCAGTTGGCATAGTTTCTTGCCCTTTGTCATCCCATTTTTCTATTTGGAATGCAGAGGCAGTGCTCAGAAATTAAGAGACCAGTCTGTAACAGGTAAATAAAACATAGTAAAAAACGGCTAAGCAGAAGCATAGAAAATATCTTTACTTCAATCTCTTTCTTGAAAGATGGTTTCCTAGTATAAAATTCTAAGTTGACA
>PVKP010016804.1:0-47404 GCA_004027715.1 Plecturocebus donacophilus
TTGCCTATTAGTTGATGGAGATTCTTCATTATGGTGATGCTCTTTACCTTTTGGTATGTTTTTGGAATGGCTGATACTGGTTGTTCCTGTCCATGTGTAGTGCTTCTTTCAGAAGTTCTTGTAAAGCAGGCCTGGTGGTGATGTAATCTCTGAGTACTTGCTTGTTCGCAAAAAATTTTATTTTTCCTTCACTTCTGAAGCTTAGTTTGGCTGAATATGAAATTCTAGGTTGAAAGTTCTTTTCTTTAAGGATGTCGAATGTTGGCCCCTACTCTCTTCTGGCCTGTAGGGTCTCCGCTTAGAGATCTGCTGTGAGTCTGATGGGCTTTCCTTTGTGGGTAACCCAACCCTCATGTACTTCTAACAAATCTTTAGAGGGAAGGCATTGAGAGTGGACAGAGAGAAGACACAGAAGCTGGGGTGAAAGAGGAGGAATCCGGGAACCCTGCATGGTGCTACTGTGCACCAGGACTTGTTCCTGGCTTTCAAAACCTCAGGGGGAATAGGCAAGTTGTACTGGCAAGGAACAACCCACTCTTGCTATGGGCCTCTGAAATCTGAACAGGAGAAGAGCCCTTGACCACCATGAACACTCAAATTGGCAGGGTGAGCTACTTAGAAAAGTTGTAGGGGCAGTACACCAACTGATGCAAAGCCCAGAAGATTTGGTGTGGGAGTGTCTGTAGCAGAGAACAGCCAGGGACACCCATCCCTCTAGGCTCAACTTGCTCCCATAGGAGACTTTAGTTCTAGGGGAACTGTTAGACCTCAACTCTGCAGGGTGGTCTTGCCCATCAGATGGGGCTGCTCCAACCTGAATATTGTTCCAAGGCCTTTCCAAGTGTGTTGGCCTCTTCCAGGGCCTCAGCCTGGCCTTGCATGCTTGC
This sequence comes from Plecturocebus donacophilus, assembly GCA_004027715.1. Taxonomy (NCBI): domain Eukaryota; kingdom Metazoa; phylum Chordata; class Mammalia; order Primates; family Pitheciidae; genus Plecturocebus; species Plecturocebus donacophilus. Next base: position 888 of record PVKP010016804.1, read on the forward strand.
AGGGCAGTCTTGGGTGCCCTAGGGGCCTGCATCACAGTTCCTGTGCTGGTGGACAGTGCCCAATCAGTGGAGAGATCCTGTAGGGTGGTCCCCACAGCCATGTACCAGCCTGGCTACTCCTAACATCCACTGTAGCTTTCCCCAGACCATGGCCAGCCTTCACATTTCTCTGCTGATATATGTCTGCATGGGTGGATTTTGCCTTTCTTGCTTCAATCAGTTCATGTGTACGTGCACCCTGCCTTGCCATTGCTGCAGTGGAAGTGCACTCTGCTCCTCACACCATACTGTCATTGCAGTTGGAGCCTTGGCAGGCACACAGGCAATCAGCCCTGCATCCACCAGCACCCTGACCTTGTGCCAACATTGCCATGTAAGTAAAACTAGAGAACACCAGACTTTCTCCTGCTGTGAGCAACCACCCCTGTCTGCATCTCACAGAGAGTGCAGATAGATCTGTGTCCACCAGGACCCTGCCCTTGTGCTAACACCACCACTAGTGTGACTGCAAACAGAGTTGTCAATCGGGGATCCCAGTCCCCTGAGCTGTGGTTCCTTCATCACTGTTGCGATGCCCACATGGAGGGAGGCACCCTGATGCCCACTAGGACCTGCCACAGCTGAAAAGTGTGCACACCACCATGCTGCTGCTGAAAGTTTTTCTCTAAGATTTGGGACAAGACTATGACACCCACTGATATTCAGTATAGAACTGGAAATCCCAGCTAGAGCAGTCACACAAGAGAAAGGAATAAAGGTTATCCAAATTAGAAAAGAAGAAGTCAAATTATCCTTGTTTGCAGATGATGTGATCTTATATTTGAAAAAATCTAAAGGCTCCAGAAATAAACTATTAGAACTGATAAGCGATTTCAGTAAAGTTGTGAGATACAAAATCAACATACAAAAATTAGTATTTCTATATACCAACAGTGAACAATCTGAAAGAGAAATAAAAAACTAATTCCATTTACAATTTCTGTAAATAAAATAAAATACCAAGGAATTAACAAAAGTGGTGAAGGATTTCTATGATGAAAAGTATAAAACTCTGATTAAAGAAATTGAAGAGGACACACACAAAAAATGAAAAGATCGTTCATGTTCATGGATTGGAAGAATTAATATTGTTAAAATATCTATACTGCACAATGCAATACCTATCGAAATGCCAATGATATTCTTCACAGAAATAGAAAAAAAACAATTCTATATTGTTTATATGGTTTATATGGAACCATGAAAGACTCAGAATAGTCAAAGCTACCCTGAGCAAAAAAAACAAAACTGGAGGAATCACATTACCTGACTTCAAATTATGCTATAGAGCTATAGTAACCAAAATAGCATGGCACTGGCATAAAAACAGACACATAGACCAGTGGAACAGGATAGAGAAACCATAGCTAAATACAAATACCTGCAGTGAACTAATGTTTGACAAAGGTGCCAAAAAGATAGACACATTAGAGAAATGATAGTCTCTTCAATAAATGGCACTAGGAAAACTGGGTATCCATATACAGAAGAATGAAACTTAACCCCGCTCTCCTACCATATACAAAAATCAAGTAAGAATGGATTAAAGACTTAAATCTAAGACCCCAAACTATAACTTAACCCCGCTCTCCTACCATATACAAAAATCAAGTAAGAATGGATTAAAGACTTAAATCTAAGACCCCAAACTATAAAACTTCTATAAGAAAATATTGGAGAGACTCTCTAGAATATTGATCTGGGCAAAGATTTTTTGGGTAATACTCCACAAACACAATCAACCAAAGCAAAAATGGACAAATGGGATTACATCAAGTTAAAAAGTTTCTTCACAGTAAAGGAAACAATAAAAAAAGTGAAGAGACAACTCACAAAATGGGAGAAAATATTTGCAAATTGCCTATATGATGAGGGATTAAGAACAAGATTATATAAGTACCTAAAACAATTCCATGGAAAATATCTAATAACCTGATTGAAAAATGGGCAAAACATCTGAATAGACATTTGTCAAAAGCATATACACAAATAGCAAACAGGTATATGAAAGAATGCTCAACATCTTTGGTCATCAGCAAAATGCACGGTAAAACTACAGTCTACAGTGACATATTATCTCATTCCAGTTAAAGCGGTTTGTATTCAAAGGACAGACAACAACAAATTCTGGAGAGGATGTGGAGAACAGGGAACCTTCCTATACTGTTGTTGGGGATGTAAATTAGTACAACCACCATGGAGAACAGTGAGGAGGTTCCTCAAAAACTAAAAATAAAGATAGTATATTTGTTGCCACACTGTTCACAATATCCAAAATTTGGAAGCAATCTAAATGTCCATTAACAGATGACTAAATAAAAAAAATTGCTACATATATACAATGGAGTATTATGTAGCCATTAAAGACAATGATATCCTGTCATTTGCAATAACATGGATGGAACTGGAGGTCATGTTGTTAAGTGACATAACTCAGGCATAGAAATACAAAGTTCACATGGTCTCACTTATTTGTGAGTACTAAAAATCAAAACAGTTGAACTCATGGAGAAAGAGTAGAAGGATGGCTACCAGAGCTTGAGAAGGGTAGTGAGGGAAGGGGTAGGGGGAAGTGGCAATGACTAATGAGTACCAAAATATGTATAGCTAGAATTCATAAGACCTAATATTTGATAGCATTACATGGTGACTATAGTTCATAGTATAATTACACATTTTAAAATAACTTAGAAAGTAGAATTAGATTGTAACACAAAGAATGGGGGATGAATACCCCATTCTTCATGATGTGATTACTACTTTCTGGATACCTATATCAAAGTTATCTCATATACCCCATGAATATATATCCCTACTATGTACCTTCAAGAATAAAAATAATTATGAGTTTATGGATAAAAAAAGAGAGAGACCTAAAACCGTTATTTTAGGTCATTCAATTTGTTGGTGTATAATTGTTCATAGTAGTCTCTTATATTTCTTCATTTCTATGGTATCAACTTTAATGTCTTATCTTTCATATAATTTTATTTATTTATTTTCTTGGTTAGTCTAGCTAGTTGTCTAATTTTGTTCATCTTTTTAAAAACCCAAATCTTAGTTTTGTTGATTTTCTTCTCTTGTTTTTCTATTCTCTATTACATTTATTTCTGCTTAAAAATCATTCTCCTCTTCCTCTTCCTTCTAATTCCTTGAGGTGTAAAAATAAACTGTTTTACAGTTTCCTTTTTTCTTAATGATGGCCTTTATAACTAAAAACTTTCCTTTTAGAATTGCTTTAGCTGCAACTCATAAGTTTTATCATGTTAAATTTCAGTTTTCATTTGTCTTAAGATATTCTTTGATACTCATTTAACTTCCTTCTTTGACATATTAGTTGTTAAGAATTGTTTTGTTAATTTTCATGTATTTGCAAATTTTTCAATTTTCCTTCTGTTATTGATTTTTAGTTTCATACAATCGTGGCCAGAAAAGGTACTTGTTATGATTACAATCTTCTTGAATTTGTTAAGACTTGTTTTCTTTTTGCCTAACATATAATTTTCTTTTATTTTTAAAATTTATAAATAATAGAAATTTATTTCACACATTTCTGGAGGCTGGGTAGTTTAAGATCAAAGTGCCAGCAGATTTGATGTCTGTAAAGGTTCACTCTCTGCTTCCAAGATGGCACTTCATTGTTGTGTTCTTCAAAGGAGATGAATGCTGTGTCCTTATGTGGCAGAAGGGATAGAGGGGAGAAAAATATTCCCTCAGGTGCTTTTATAGGGCACTAATCCCATCCATGAGGGTGGGCTTCTCACAAAATTGTAATTTATACTGGATGATGTTTGATGTGTGCTTGAGAAGAATGCATATTCTGTGCTGTTGAATGGTTGGATGGAATGTATTGTTAGGTCCATTTTGTCTACACTATTGACCAGATCCATTGTTTTCTTATTAATGTTATATCTTCATGATCTATTCTTTTGTCAAGGGTAAAATATTAAACTCTCCCTTGAGAAAGGTGATCTGAAATTTGAACTTATGTTTAAAAGGGAAGCAGAGCATGTAAGTTTGGAAAATAAACATTCAGATTTAAAAATCCCCAAAGAATTTAACTTTGTCAAATCCAAAGACGTTCATACCAAGAAACATTAAAATCAAACTATTGAAAATCAAAGACAAAAGGAATTTTGAAAGCACCAAGACACAAGTGACTTACTATGTAAAAGGTGAACCTCATGAGACTATCAGTGAATTTTTGAGCAGAAATCTTGTGGTCCAGAAGGAGAATAGATTGCTATATTTAAAGTGCTAAAAATAAAATAAGTAAAATAAAGTCTAAGAGAAAAAATGCTGCCAACCAAGCATACTGTATCTTACAAAATCATCTTTCAAAAATTAAAAAGAGGTGATGCTAGCAAAATGATAAAAAAAGAAGGTCCCCAGCTTTAATTACACTCACAGAAAGACCAACTAGCAGCTATCTACAGACAAAAATGCATTTGTAAAAACCACATAACTTCAGGGACCACAAGAAATGAGTAAAACCACATTAGAAAGGCAATAAAAATAGTTTCACTTAGACCATGTCTCTCCTCTCCAAGGCTAGCACAGCACCACACTGAGAAGGTTGTCCTGGGCCTACTGTTTCTCCAGTGTGCAAAGCTTATATAGTTTTCAGTGAACGCTTGAGAATGAAGTACTCAGACAATTCCAGCTGAGTGGGGCTGGGGGTAGCTCTTCTGAGAAAGTCTGCCCCAGCATCCATCCACCAAGTATTTATTGAAAGAGCTTGTATAAATTACAATCATTCACTAGATGGCTATTTGAGGTGGGTTGCTGAGGCACCTGTGATCTTGTATACACTCAAACTACATTCTCAGGAGGCTGTTTTCAGCATTCCTTATTACACCACACCCTTCACTCCCTGTCCTCTTTTCAGAGTTGAAGAGTTTTATTTTCATGCACAAATAACATACACACAGCGCCTCAGCATTTTTCCATGTCTTGACCTCAAATACCTTGTACCTAAGCTTGAATATGTTGCCATGCACACCACAACACACACATCTTCCCCTTATTTAATTCTTAGAGCACGCTGGTTATCAATGCAAGGTAAGCTTCTAGTGTTCTTCCCTGGTTGTAGATGCATCTGGTGGCAGCAGAGAGCCATCTGCCGATGCCTAGCAAACATACAAAAAAGAGTAAGTATAGCGGCCATCACCCAAATGTGTATGTTTAACCCAGACAACCAAGTGTTCAGGTTTAACCATTGAAAGCCTTCTTGCAACTGCTGAAGGGTACTTGTTTGTAATTGCTGTGATTATTCTTCAAGTTGTTTCTTTAATTCACACTCCAGAGTGGAAATTTGAGAAGACAAATGGTCATGATAAGCGCCTTGCAGATGTGCTTTTCTAAATAACTGCAAGTTGGAATCTCCTTCCCAGTTTTGGGTTAAATTTACAGGCAGCCACAATTCTGCTCACTGTTTTAAAATCATGACATAGCTTATATTTAACTGTGTAATGTTTTGATGAGACAAGCATGTAGCATACTAGCTACTGGAAGAGACTTTAATACTATAAAAGGATTGATTCTGCTCTATGTTAGGAACACCTTGCCCAAACAGAAGTATATAAGGGTGCATAATACAAATCAGGACTGTAACAGTAATATTATTGTGCAAAGAGAGAGTATAGTTACCACCACTAGTAATGTACTCACCATGTGAAAAAAACCTGTCCAAAAAAGAAAGACCTAGTCTCCAAATTTGGGTATAAGCAGGGCTTAAAGCTTGTTTCTCTTTTATTTGTAATATTGGTCCTGAAAGCCCATCCTCTGACCAGGTGATAGAACTATTGGAGGGACTCCCAAATTCAATAGTCTGATTTGCAGACATAAGACAACCATGGGGACCCCAATCATGTAAGGTGCCACTATTAAACAGAGGCCCTTGGCATGGTGCAGGTTGTCTGCATGGAGACCAATGGACGGCCTCAAACTTATATCACCAGTCCCTACTTGGACAGCATATAGGAAGATCAGGCACTTGTATAGCTTCATTAGAGACCTCATAAAGATTGGTAGTAACAGCAGAAATAAAGGTCAATTTTGTGGGCTTAGCATCCATATTGGGCTGATAATAAAGATACTCCTGAGAAATGAGAGTAATACACTTATCATGTGCTGTTGTGGAAAAACAAAGAGGAGGGGTTACTATAAAGTCAAGGCATCATTAAATTTAATCCATCTCAAATTTTCAGTTAAGGTGCAAGACAAGGGCATCTATCGACCTCCTGTCCAAGAAGTATCATCAGATGACAAAGGCAGGTCAGCATCCCACCATGTATTAACATTAAAAACAGGGGGATTCAGAACATGACTCCAATAAACATGTTCTTGAGCTGATCCCACTTGGCAAAGACAAGAATTACCAAACCACCTTAGCATCCATGTCTGTCTTAGCTTCTCAGACATTTCCCTAGTTATTGCCAGATACATAAGAAACTGATTCTCTGCAGTTGCAGGAGTTTCCACAGTGGCAAGCCGAATAGATGCGTGTTGGTCCAGTCTCTTTAGCTGTCCTCAAGTAATGTCAGGCACCTTCCAAGTCATCATCGTCACTGCTGGTTGATTCTCCAATGACATCCTGTTCTCAAGGGAAAGCCCCATAGTCCCCCTTTTTTGTTTATTAAGATATACTTTAAGAGTTTGATAAGCTCATTTAATAACGGCCTAACCAGTTGAGTTGTAGGGGATACCAGTTTTATGTTGTATGTACCAAAGTTGCAATGCATATGCAAATTGAGTGCTAAGATAGTGAGGTCTATTATCAGATTTTATAGTTTGTGGAAGGCCTAAAGTAATAGGAGATTCAAACAAATGGGCAATTATATCTTTAGTTTGTTCTCCTGTCTAGGGGATAGTATGTATCAAACCTGTATAAGTGTCCGTGATAATGTGGAGAAATTTAAAACATCCAAAAGGTGGATACTGAGTAACATCAGTTAGTCAGATAGCATTAGGGACTAGACCTTGTGGGTTGGCACCAAGCTCTAAGGAAAAAGGAGAGAGAAAATGCCATTGGCAATCAGGACAAGTTTGAATAATCAGGAAAGCTTGAGCAAGTGTCAAATGAAATTGTTGTTTAAGACTGCAAGCATTCTAACAGGAAAAAATGCATGATCAGCTTGAGCTTGCAAAAAAGCAGAAAAGTTACATACCTCATTTGTGATCCTACCAGAGCATTAGCTCAAGCATTCCCTTCTGACAAGGGACCAGGTAACCTAGAATGAGAGCAAATATGTGTGCTGTAAAGAGGATGATGATGGGCACAGAGAAGCTCTTGTGCTGCAAGAAACAAAGCTAGTAGAGATTCATTGGTAATGCCCTTCACATATGCAAGCTCTAAATGAGTAATACTATATACCACATAAGCAGAATCACTAACTATATTTATGTCTTGCTGAGGAAATGTTTGTAAGGCCAATATCGGGGCACCTAACTCCGCCTGTTGCATAGTTTTAAAATACTCCTGGATTTTGTGTTGCCAATTTTGCTTGCCATCTTTCCACATGATAGCTGTATTTTCAGTTTTTTTCTGATCCATCTGTAAAGACAGTGGTGGTGTGAAGTAAGGGCTTAGAGACAACAATAGATACAAATTTAACAGGCACAGTTTGCAAAAAGCGTAGAAGCTTAGAGGCTGGTAGATGGAAGCTGATATTACCAATAAAATCAGCCGTTGCTCCTTGCCAATCAAGATCACAAGCTAAGAGAGGATAAAATTGTTCCTTGCTTAATGGTAGGAAAAGAGTAGCAGAGTCATATCTTGACAATTGGACACAACATCGACATCCCTTTATGAGAAGAGAAGCTATTAAATTTGTGGTCCCTTGTATGTGTTTAAAGGGATTATGAGACTGGTACACAGCACATAAAATACAAAAATGGCAAAAGATAAAGCCTACCTGCTAAAGTAAGGCATGGAAGGGATGGATATTTTAAGTGATTTTTACCATACTTTGGCCCTTGAAAGTTATTAGAATATGAATGCAAGTCTCCAGAATAATAAACCTACATTGAGTTAGCTTGAATGTGTTAAAAAAAAAAAAAAAAAAAAAAGAAAGAAAGAAAGAAAGAAAAGAAAAAAAAACCAAAAAACTTTAAAAAATGTCCTTAGGTGCTGGCTATTTTCCTGCATTAGCCTTTAGTATCTCAGAAGTGAGCTTGGGAAAGCAGGGCTGTGGCAGGTTTCTTCCATCGGCTCCAGGCTCCTTAGGCAGCCTCTCTTTTTAGCTGCCTACCACCTGTTGCTGCCCTTATGCCGAGGGGAAAGAGGGAAGACTACAAGTGGTGGTAAGAGGCCAGAGAATGGCCCGGTGGTAAAGTGTGTGTGTAAGCACCTAGGCAGGAGGCAAGAGGGACACAGGCTGGGAGAAGACCACTCCCCTCATCCTCCAGACCACCTACACCTGGCACAAACCCTGTTAGGTAAGGTACTGAACATATACTGGGCTTTTTATTATTTTTACTATCCCCAAACACAGAGGCTCAGGGGAGGGGCAGACATGCAGTATAGGGCCTGCTTTGAAGTTTCCAGCCACAGTGCCTTTAAACATTTCATTAAAAAGTAAAACAAACGTTCCTTACACTGTGTCAATCTTCTGAAAATGACAGCAGCTGGCAGAGCTCATCCACCTCAGCCTAGTTAGCATTTAACATATGGCTGTGGGAGAGCACCCCTTATTAGCAGGCTCCTCCCCCAGGGCTCTGTACTCTAGCCTGCCCCGCACTCCTCTGCCCACCTTAGGCAGGTAAGGCCGGGGTGCATATGGACTGTTTCTTCACCCTTTCCCTAGGGAGCCAGGGAAGATGAGGAATTGCTTGTCAGCTGAGACATGTGATGGGTGGCAGAAGTAGGAAAAGCAGAACAGCAAGCCACAGGCCACTTTCTGGGCACAGTTACTAAGGCATGTGACCATGGTGAGCAGGATTCTTAGGACTGGGCTGGAGCTGCCTGCAGCCACCCGGGGACTCGGTCTGTACCTCTTGGCCTTCCCTCCATCACCAAAAGCCCAGAAAGGGGCAACCTGCCTAGATTGCCAGTGACTAAGTGGACACTCCATGGCATCTTAGCAACTCTGCTTCCCCAGGCCTTTGTGGGCAGCAAGAAAGCCAGAGCTTTCTGGTAAAAAAACCCAGGAGGCAGCATGCAACTTTCCCTTATGCTCCAGGGAAACATAAAAAGAGACAAGGTCAGGAAGGCCGCTGCTGGAAGTAGGAAGTGAGAACTTGCATGTTAGGAAGACAATCACAATCAGCCACTTTCCTTCCCTCCTGGAGGCACCCCTCCAATAGGAAATTTTGTCCAGGGGACACGGCCACCCAATCATATAGATGTTCGCTGACTGGGGGTCTTATCCAAGAGCCATCCCTTGGGCAGCCTCCAATCTCCTTAAGGGGGACAGGAGGTGCTGTTGGCTGGACAGGGCCAATAGATGCAGGTCCCTTTAAGGGTGGAGGAAAACAAGGCAATGGCTTTTCTAGTGGGAAAGGAAAAGACTCCAGTCCGACCTCATCATCACTAGAAAAACATCTCTTCCTTATTCCCCATAGAAGAGAAGGAATGGGGGAGAGAAGTCTCCCTGTTGTTCTGGTTTCTGCTTTTCCTTCTCCTTTAAATCTCCTGAATTCCCTTCAGATGGAGAAGATAGGCAGTCTGACTCACTGCAATCTGGCAGATAAAGAGGATATAACACAGAGTGTACCAGCGCCGAGATGGACAAAACAGTAACATTAGTAAAATGACTTTGCTCACATCCTCTTTGCAGGCAGCAACCTACTTGCTCCCATAACTCTAAATCTAAGTTTCCTTGACAGGAAACCAAGGGCATTCCTGCTGAATTAAAAGCATAAGCTTGTGTAGCACTCCAGGCTCTATAGTGCCCTGGATAGCCTTAAGTAGCTGTTGCACTGTTTTAAAAAATACTTTCTGCGCTTTGGTCATTTCTTGACCCATGATAACCTAGCTCCTGATATTTTACACTTGCATCTCATCCTCCTGATGGGAGTCAGGACTGTCTTTTACCGTGATTCCCTGAAAATTGAGCTCTTCTCCTTCAGGTATAACTTCAAGAGGATCATGTGGGGGCACCACTTGCAAAGTGTATAGCTTGCAGTGAACTCTAAAAATGAAGTACTCAGACAATTCCAGCTGAGCCAGGCTGGGGATAGCTCTTCTGAAAGAGTCCACGCCAGCATCCCTATCTGTCCACCAAATATTTATTGAAAGGGCTTGTATTAACTACAAACATCCACTAGATGGCCATTTGAGGTGGGTTGCTGAGGCACCTGACCTTGTACACACTCAACCTGCATTCTCAGCAGGCTGTTTTCAGCGTTCCTTATCACGCCACACACTCCACTCCCTGTTTTTAGGGTTGAGGAGTTTCATTCCCATGCACGAATAACATACACACAGTGCCTCAGTATTTTTCCATGCCTCAACCTCAAATACTTAGTACATAAGCTTGAATATGTTGCTGTGCACCCCCTGCCACACACACACAGTGAGGAGGAAGAAGCATAAGATGTAGATGCTCAGCTTCCCCCAAATTTCAGGATGCTTCCCAGGAGGCCCACTTTTCACCTAATAGAGAGCACACAAGACACTGGTAGGTCTAGATGACCCAGGGCCAGCTAGAAACAAAGAAGTGAGCCAGGGATCATGGCAGCTGGTACATAGATTTGGGTAGTGGCATCAAATCACTGCTAGCAGGGTCACCCGGCCAAAGAGCCCAGTCAGCAGCTCCAATCACTTGTGGCACTGAGTAAGATGGCCTTATCTGGCTGGAGAGCATGGTTGGTAGTTCTTCCCAACTGGAGTTCCTGGCCAGTGGCTTAGCCTAGCCATAGAACATAGTTGTCAGACCCACCTAGGCAGGGTGTCAAACCAGCAGCCCTGCCCAATTAAGGTGCACAGTTTGCAACCCAACACAACCAAAATTCTCAGATGGTGACCATACACAACTGTGAAGCCTGGCCTCCAGCTCCACCCAACTTTGGAGTGATACTTTCAAAATAAATGAGGTGATATATTCAAAACTTGAAATTTTAGTTTTTCAACAAATAATACTATATCTGGCAAATCTGTCCTTCAGAAATAAATGAGAGATAAAGATATTCTCAAAATAACAAAATCTGAGGAAGTTTATTACCACTAGATCTGCCTTACAAAAAATACTGAAGGAAACTCTTCCAGTTGAAATGAAAGGATACTAATTAACAATGTCAAAAACATATGAATGTATAAAGTTCAATATTAATGGTAGATATATAGTGAAAGTCAGAATTCTCTAATATGGTATGTTGGCACATAAATTACTTTCATCTCTTACATACAAGTAAAAAAAAAGCAAATGAATTTAAAAATAATCTGTTATTTAATACTGTATTGGTCCTTTACACTACTATAAAGAAATACCCAACTGGGCAGTTTGTAAAGGAAAGAGGTTTGATTGGTTCACAGGTCTGCATGCATGAGGAGAAAATTTACAATCAGAAAACTCAGAAAATTTACAATCATGTCAGAAGGCAAAGGGGAAGCAAGCACCTTCTTCACAAGGCCGCAGCAGAGCGAGAGCAAAGGGGGAAGAGCCCTTTATAAAACCATCAGATCTTGTGAGAATGAATTTACTATTAGGAGAACATCGTGGAAGAACCCCTGCCATGATCCAATTACCTCCAACTGGGTACCGCCCTTGACAGGAAAGAGTGGGCCTTTTAAACCTTTCTTGGATGTATCTTCTTAGGACTAGTGCAAGTAAATTTTCAATTAGAGAGGTTTACTTTTTTTTCCCACAGTCTCTGCTCCTGATATTCTCTGCATTAATGCAGGTTCTCTGGAGGTGCTACAAGCCACCTTGTTCTCCAGTGGTCTCCAGGCTTCTAGAGTCCCAGGTCTCATCAGTGCTCTGGGTTGGCTGAGATAGAGGCCAGTACCTTGGGCAGGCTGCTGCTTAGAAAGCCAGCACACTGGACACGTGCTTTACTCTTTTTTCCCCCCACTTCCCAAAGGAGATGTGACTGAGATGTATTAGCCTCTGTCTGCTCTCTTTCAGGTCTATTGGGCAGCAACAGCAAGCTACTCAACTCTCTTTTTTCTCAGTGTCTCCAAGGAATCAAGAATATGCTTAGTCCCATCAGCATGATCAGCCAGGTAAGAGAGAAATCAGTCCCTTTTAGCAGCCCCCCTCCCACCCACAGAGCCAGAACTTGTACCCTTGCTCCAATTCCTTCCCTCCCCAGGGATAAATCAAAAGTTGGGTTATTTTTTTCCTGTTTGTTTGTTCCCCACTGAGCTGGGGAGATGAAATATGGTGAGTGAGTGTGTGCTAGTTCAAACTGTCATCTTTATTCTTGGTGGCCCCTAACCTGATGTCATTTCCTGTCAGTATTTAAATTTGGGCAAGGCAGAGACTAGTTCCTCAGAAAACCCCTGACAAATGACCAAATGTTGAATATATGCTTCAGTCTCCCCCCCGCCCCCCCACCTTTCCTTAGGGAGAAGCCAGGAGCTAGGAGTTTTCTTCCAATTATTGTCATGCTTAGCCAGGAGGAGTGACTATGGCCAGTGAGTTCCAAACATTTTTTTCTACTGGATTTCCTACTGCCCATTCTATGCTTGCTTGAGGGTTCAGAAGCCTCTGAACTGTTTTCTGAATTTCTTACAAAGGGAATTAGGCCATGTTGTTGAGTCAGTGTCTTTGTAAGATGAACTTTGTGAGTGAGCTTCCTATTCTGCCATCTTGCTGACATCACTCCTACCATTTTACATTTTGTATTTAAGTCTATGAACATTTTAATATAAACTTTGTTATAATGGTTTTCGAGTTACAGAAAAATTTTAAAGACAGTACAGAGTTTCCATGTATTCCATACTCAGTTTTCCTATTATTGACATCTTACATGTTATATTACCTTAAGTCCATGCTCTTTTTTTTCAGATTTTTTTTTGTTGTTGTTTTTTGCCTAAGTCCTTTTTCTGTTCAGGAATTCCATCTAGAAGAGCAAATTGCATTTAATGTCATGTCTCCTGAGGCTCCTTTTAGCTATGATAGTGTCTTGGGCTTTTCGTGTTTTTGATAATCTTAACAGTTTTGAGAAGTACTGATGTGGTATTTTGTAGAATGTTCCTCAGATGTGATTTGTCTGTTTTTTTCTTATGATTAGATGGTGGTTATAAATTATAGGAGGAAAACCATACAGGTAAAGTGTAATTCTCATTACATTGTATCAAGAATAAATACTATCATCACGACTTATTACTGTTGTTGTTGATTTTGATTGTCTGTATGATTCATGGACTCATGGATATATATTTTATACTGTGGATTCTAATATAATACTACATATTTTTCTTTTTTAAAAACTCACATTAATTCATCTTGGCTATGGGGAGTTCTTTCAATTGGCTTCTGTGCTCTTGTAACATAGGCCATCAGTATCTCTCTCTTTCTCTCCCTCTCTCACATTTTTTTAAGCACTTAACTTTTCAATACTATAAGATGCTCCAGGATCATTTTGTATATTTCCAGACACAGTGCTAGAATCAGACATTTTCCCAAGGATCTCTGATTCTCTCTATTGAAGAGTGGTATTAGAAACCAAGATATGAGAACTAGCTGTGCTCATTGCTGCTGGGATGTTGTTACTTTTAGGCCATCTAAAGTGACAGAGCAAAGAAATATATGTGTACACTAATCCATGTATATACACATATTTATTAATATTTCTACATGTAACCATCTGTGTTTATATTAAACTCAATATGAATTAATAGTGATGTCTCTAAAGCCAATATATTATCACATGGTTTATTCTAAGTTCCACCATTTGTTTACCTGTAAATTTGCAATTCAATAATGAGACACCTGATTTCCACCATTGACAACCCTTTTATTTATGTCAATTGCAATATACATGTACAACAGTATTCAGAATTGTTAACCCATCCTTATGGGAAAAAACTTTATCAGCTAGAGCATAGTGCTTATGTACAGTTCTCTTTGCATTTGGGCTTGCAGACTACTCACTTTCAATGTTACTTAGATGAGTATGTTTTCCACCCATCTCCTTCAGTAAGGTTGCTTAACATGTCATTAATATAAATAGATTCTTTTGTCACAGTTTACATTTCTTCCTGGGATTGTCTGACCACCTAATTTTTTTAATTGTATACATTAAAGTTTAATCTTTGTGTAGTAAAGTTCAATGGGTTTTGACAAATGTGTAATGTCATATATCCACTATGACAGTATCATACAGAATAGTTTGACTTCTTTAAAAGTCCTCTGTGCCTCGCCTATTTATCTCTCCTCTCTTCCTTACTGAATTTCTGTTCATCACTGACTGTTTTACTCGCAGTATAGACTTACCCTCACTAGAATGTCGTATAACTGAAATCATCTAGTGTATAGCTTTTACGGACTGATTTCTTTCTCTTAGTGATACACATTTTAGATTCCTCTATGTGTTTTTGCAGCATGATACCTCATGTTGTTGTTATTGTTGCTGAGTAATTTTTCATCTTATTAATGTACCATTTATTTATTCATCTATCGAAGAACATCCTTGCAGCTCCAGTTTTTGGCAATTATGAATAAAGCTAATATAAACATTCATGTGTAGGTTTTTGTATAGACATAAGCTTTAAAATTAGAATTAATATCTAGGACTACACTCATTGGATCTTATGATAAGTGTGTTAAATTTGTAAGAAACTGCAACCGTCTTTCAAAGTGATTAGCACCATTTTGCATTCTCACTTGCAATGAATGAGATTTCCTCTTGCTCTACGTCTTTGTCAGAGTGTGATGTTTTCAGTTTTTTGGGTTTTAGCCATTCTAATAGGAATGTCATAGTATTGCACTCTTTTAATTCTCAATTTCTTAATGACAAATGAGAATCTTTGTATTGCTTACTCATTATCTTATATCTTCTTTGATGTCATTCACATCTCTTGCCTATTTTAACATTGGGTATTGTTTCCTTATTTTTGAGATTTTATATTTAGATAAAAGTCCATTATCAGATGCATTTTAAAAAATATGTGACTGTAAGAAATTCACTTTATTCTTTTAATTTTTTTGTTCTAAAATTGTAGATAATATGCTTCTTCAATTTTTTTTTAAATTATACTTTAAGTTCTGGGGTACATGTGCAGATTGTGCAGGATTGTTACATAGGTATACACATGCCATGGTGGTTTACTGCATCCATCCCCCCATCATCTACATTAGGTATTTCTCCTAATGTTTTCCCTCCCCAATTGCACCACCCCCTGCTATCCCTCCCCTAGCTCTCCCACCCCCAAGTAGGCCCTGGTGTGTGATGTTCCCCTCCCTGTGTCCATGTGTTCTCATTGTTCAACACCCACTTGTGAGTGAGAACATGTGGTGTTTAGTTTTCTGTTCTTATGTCAGTTTGCTGAGAGTGATGATTTCCAGCTTCATCTATGTCCCTGCAAAGGACATGAACTCATCACTTTTTATGGCTGCATAGTATTCCATGATGTATATGTGCCACATTTTCTTTATCCAGTCTATCATTGATGGGCATTTGGGTTAGTTCCAGGTCTTTGCTATCTTAAACAGTGCCACAATGAACATATGTGTGCATCTGTCTTTAAGATAGAGTGATTTATAATCCTTTGGGTATATACCCAGTAATGGGATTGCTGGGTCAAATGGTATTTCTATTTCTAGATCCTTGAGGAATCCCACACTGTCTTCCACAGTAGTTGAACTAATTTACACTCCCACCAACAGTGTAAAAGTGTTTCTATTTCTCCACATCCTCTCCAGTGTTTGTTGTCTCCAGATTTTTTAATGATTGCCATGCTAACTGGTGTGAGATGGTATCTCAATGTGATTTTGATTTGCATTTCTCTAATGACCAGTGATGATGAGCATTTTTTCATATGTTTGTTGGCTGCTTAAATGTGTTCTTTTGAAAAGTATCTGTTCATATCCTTCATCCAGTTTTTGATGTTTTTTTTTTCTTGTAAATTGTTTAAGTTCTTTGTAGATTCTGGATATTAGCCCTTTGTCAGATGAGTAGATTGCAAAAATGCTTTCCCATTCTGTTGGTTGCCAGTTCACTCTAATGATAGTTTCTCTTGCTGTGCAGAAGCTCTTAAGTTTAATTAGATCTCATTTGTCTATTTTGGCTTTTGTTGCCATTGCTTTTGGTGTTTAGTTATGAAATTCTTCCCTTTGCCTATGTCCTGAATGGTATTGCAGGTTTTCTTCTAGGGTTTTTACAGTGTAGGTTTTATTTTTAAATCTTTAATCCATCTGGAGTTAATTTTTGTATAAGGAAGGGGTCCAGTTTCTGTTTTCTGCACACGGCTAGCCAGTTTTCCCAACACCATTTATTAAACAGGAAATCCTCTCCCCATTGCTTGTTTTTGTTGGGTTTGTCAAAGATCAGATGGTTGCAGATGTGAGGCCTCTGTTCTGTTCCATTTGTCTATATCTTTGTTTTGGTACCAGTACCCTATTTTGATTACTGTAGCCTTTTAGTATAGTTTGAAGTCAGATGGTATGATGTATCCAGCTTTGTTTTATTTTTTTTTATTTAAGATTATTGGATAAAAATCAAGACCCATTGGTGTGCTGTATTCAGGAGATCCATCTCACATGCAAAGACACACATAGGCTCAAAATAAAGGGATGGAGGAAGATTTACCAAGCAAATTGAGAGGAAAAAAAGCAGGGGTTGCAATTCTAGTCTCTGATAAAACAGATTTTAAACCAACAAAGATAAAAAGAGACAAGGGCATTGCATAATGGTAAAGGGATCAATACAACAAGAAGAGTTAACTATCCTAAATATATATGCACTCAAAACAGAAGCACTCAGATACATAAAACAAGTTCTGAATGACCTACAAAGAGACTTAGACTCCCACACTTTATTTTTTATTTTATTTTATTTGGAGACACAGTCTTGCTCTGTCCACCCAGGCTGGAGTGCAGTGGTGCAATGATAACTCACCGAAGCTTCAAATTCCTGGGCTCCAGTAATCCTCCTGCTTTGGCCTTCCAAAGCCCTGGAATTACAGGCATAAACCACTGGGCCCAGACTAGGAAACCCACTTGAAATCTTTTTGAAAAATGTAATTAAGTCTAGTAATAGGGTGAAGAAAGATATACCAGGCAAACAACTAAACAAAGGAAAGCTCAAATGGCTATATTAATATTACCAGATAAAGTAGATTTCAGAACAAAGATTATTATCTAGAATAAATAAAGTCATTACATAATTATAAAAAAAAAACATTTATCTAGAGTATACAAGAATTTTAAACATTTTTGTACCTAATAACAAAGTTTTAAAATATATGAAGCAAGTACTGATAGAACTAAATGGAGAAGTTGACAAATTTACATATTTATTTGAAGATTATAAAAACCTTCTCTCCATTATTGAATACATAGCAAAACAAAAACAAAAACAAAAAACAAGAGAAAACTTTACCAATCCTGTGAATTAATCTAACCTGGTTGACATTTATAGGATACACCACCTAATAACAGTAGCAATCATGTAGATAAGCTCCAGCTGTGTGTGTAGATCATAATCTTTTTACTAGCAGCCACTTCTGAAAAACTCCATCTTTTTCATATTCCCTGGCAATGGCAGGCCACTTCTATAGAATAGCTCTGGTCCATCACACATTTTTTTCAACATTGGGAAAATTCTACAAAGCATCTTCAGCTTTCCTGTTTCCTTGGCAGCACTATACCACTTCTACAGATCAGTAGTGGCCAATATCCTCGGCCAAGTTTGTTTGCCTCTGGCAGAGTGCCTGCATCTGTCATAGCCATGCCCTCATTAATAAGGCCTGAATCTCAGCCTCAGAGGTGGGCACTCTCTTACTCCTTAGCTCATTTATTTTCCATTGTTCCTTAGCCTAGGGATAAAAATTGCTCTTTGCAACTACTACTTCCAAACCCCATAGAGTTCACTAAGCAATAAACTACTTTGTGTGTTTCTAGGCAACAGTAGTCTTATGTTAAAAATTTCCTATTTGAACACGTTGGGTGATTTCTGCCTTCAGACTTGACACTGACTGATATATTCTAACATGTTGAGGGTGGAATGTATTTATTTAAAATACTGTGAGCAACAGTATCTCTTGCAGAAAAAGGACAGCAAATGGGATGTTGGGTGGCTCAGGAGGAAACATTTAAAAGAGGCTTTATTTGGTTGTCAAGTGCTAGTTAACCTTTCCCCTATTTTTTGTTCTGTGTGTCTGGAAAGAGAATATAATGGCTTGAGCTCTAGAATTTATCAGATGATCATGAGATGACCTTGAGGGTGAAAACCAAATGCTTCCAGGATAGCAAAATAGAAAGATCAAAAGGCCTTTATCCCTGATATTAAATAGAATTCCCATACTGTACCTGAATTGTATATCTCTCAACTTTCTGTCATGAGGAAAAAAAAATGTTCTGTTTTAAATAAATACTTGCATTAAGTGAATATGCTATAGGAGAGTCTTAGGTTGTTTCTAAAACCTTATCATTATAAATACTGTAGCTGACATCCCCAACATAACTTTTTGTCCTCAAACCTGATTTATATTCTAAAGATATTAGGGGACATACAGAATAAAAATTTTAAAGTTTTGATGTATATTCTACTTGAATTGTTGATTTATACTTTTTGTTTTCCAACTTTATTTTTCCATTCTGATGTGCCTTTTCCTTACTTATTTGCAAATGTTCTTACCTATTGTATGCATTAACTTTTGCTGTATAACAAATTTCTGCAATGATGGCAGCTTAGAACAGCATTCATTTATTATTTTAGAGTTTCTTTAGGTTAGGAATCAAGGCACGACTTATGTGGATCCTCTGTTTGAGGGTCTCTTATGAGGCTGTACTCAGTGTCAACCGGGTTGGAGTCTCACCTGAAAGTTCAACAGAGAAGGGTCCATTTCCAAAATCACTTCCATGGTTGTTGCTAGAATTCAGGTCTTTTGGACTGTTTAATGGAGATCTCAGTTCCTTGCTGACTGTTAGCTGGAGGCCACCTTTAGTTTCTTGTGATAAACCTTTCCAGCATGGCAACTTACTTCATCAAGGCCAGCAAGAAAGAGAGTGTGTTCACAAAATGTAAGTCAGAATCTTTCTTAACTAGTAATGTGAGTGAAAGCCCCTCAACATTGAGGTAGCCTATTGGTTAGAATTAAGTTCATAGGCCATACCACATTTAAGGGGAGGATATTATACAAAAAAAAAAACCAAGTTATGGGACCATCTTAGAGTTTGTCTTAGAGTTTATCTAACCATCTTCAAGAAAAGTACCTAAGTTTTATCATATTCACTGCAATTATTATTCTTACTTTGACAGACCTTTTACTTCATTAATGAAATTTTTGGGTACATGGATGTCTTTTTCCCCTAAAATTTCAGGTGCTAAATGTTTAGAAATATCTGAAATTTGTTAGGATAGATATTTGGGGTCACCATATGAAGCTATAAGCTAGAACCTCTGTCTGGCCTTCGATTAGTTTATTATGTAAATCTGGAGACCTTGCTGTGCTTGCCAAAAATTTTAGAAATCCAAATGTAAACTGAAGGGAGAAAAGGAATAGTAGGAAAGTGAGAAATGTTTAGCCAAACTTTTACTGATATGATAAATAAAACTTAGTAAATATATCAACCTTAGCTACTCTCACCTCTGTGTAGCATATCAGGGGCTATATTTTATATATCAGGTACAATATAAGAGCTGATAATATTTAATAAAGAAAGGACTGATCTTCCTCTGCCTGGTCAGCAGCCCCCTAACTAAGTATCATTGGCCTACCTTGGATCTCCATACTTGACCTAGGACATGCTTATTCCATAGTTAGAGCAGTCCAGAATTGTCAGAGTTTAAGCCCCAGGAGTTTAGCCTAAGCAAATTTGTTGTTGGATGTGAAAAGATGTGTGTATAGGTTGTTCATCACAGCATTACTTATAACCCTGAAAAGTGAAACAAAGGAATTATCTAGTAATAGGAATTTAGTTGAATAAACTAAAGCACACAATATATGTTTAGAAAAAAATCTGCTTTTCCCCTCATTCTAACCTCTGTTTTTGGGGGGTCCATTCAATTCAAATTCTACTGTTAGCAGAATGTGCCCATTATTAATTTGTCAGTATACTCCAAGCTCTGATATTCTTAACACTAATATGAATTCCTATCATGTGTTGTATCAGTTCATTCCCTCTAGTCTTAATCTAGAATGACTCTTCTTTACCTGTCTACTTTCCACAATCCCTTCCCTAGGGCTGGCATCTAGTAGTTATTCAAGTGATACTCTTTCTTATGTCAAAAGGCTAAAGCAAGAGAAAGATGGGAATGTAGATTTACAAAGGGGAGGGCTGCTCTTCCTTTACCTGATCAGAGGCCTCTTTACAAGAAAAAAAAAAAAACACTAATAGAAATGTAGAGTAATTCCTGCGTGAATTTGATGAATTCATTTGTAGAAGAACATCACAGTGAGGTCACTGACCTGGGATGAAGAGAATTGGGCAGATTGAGACTCAGATTGGGAGACAAGCTGAATTCATCAGGAGACCCGCAATCCTGAATATATCTTGTTTATCCCCTTTGTATGTATTTCTATCTTAGATTCAGTTATTTTAGATCATGTGTGATTCATTTATTTACATATTCATTAATCCATCCAAATTATCTTGTATACATTTTATATATCAGGCACATTTTCTCTTATATACATTTTATATATCAGGTACAATGTAAGAGTTGATGATGTGTAATAAAAATAGAGCAGTAGGTAGGAAGATCCAAGATGACCAAATAGGAACAGCTCCAGAGTGCAGTTCCCAGCAAGAACAATGCAGAAGGTGAGTGTCCACCACATTTCCAAATAAATTTTCACAGCCCACAGACCAGGAGATTCCCGGACCAAAAAGCACTATGAGTTTTCAGCATGAGGGTTTCAACCAATGCTGGGTTGGTGCACAGAAACTCACACAAATCTTGGTGGCCATTTTAACTGGTGCCTGGAATGCCTGGGAGACAGAGCTGCCCATTCAACTGAAAGGGAGGGGGCAGAGACAGGGAGCCAGGTGATCTGGTTCCACAGATACCACCCCCACAAAACAATCTGAAATGCTCTGGATTGAGAGTTTCACAGCAAGTGCAGCTGGACCCAGGACAGTCCAGCTCAGTAGGGGGAAGGGTGATCACCACTACTGAGGCAGTCAGCCACTACCAAGGCAGTTCACACAGCAGATGGGCAGAGCCTG
Organism: Plecturocebus donacophilus; assembly: GCA_004027715.1. Lineage (NCBI taxonomy): Eukaryota > Metazoa > Chordata > Mammalia > Primates > Pitheciidae > Plecturocebus > Plecturocebus donacophilus. Next base: position 22,208 of record PVKP010016804.1, read on the forward strand.
TGGCAGCTCAGCAACACCTCTGCTGGCAGATTGTGACTAGACTACTCAGTGCAGGTCAGGGCGTCTATGAAAAAAGGCATCAGCATGACAGGAACTTATAAATTTGACCTTCCTAGGACAGAGCACCTGGGAAAAGAGACGGTTATGAGTTCCACTGCAGCAGACTTAAAAGTACCTGCCCAGCAGCTCTGCATGGAAAAACAAAGCTCCCAGCATAGCACTTGAGCTCCTATAAGGGACAGACTGTCTCCTCTAGCAGCTCCCCAACCCCTGTATACCCAAAGAGACATCTCATAAAGGAGAGCTCAGGCCAACATCTGGCAGGTACCCTTCTGGGATGAAGATAACAGAAGAAGAAACCGGCAGCAACCCTTACTGTTCTACATCCCCCGTGGGTAATCCCCAGGCAAGCAGGGTCTGGAGTGGACCTCCAGCAGTCCTGCAGCAGAGGGGCCTAACTGTTAGAAGGAAAACTAAGAAACAGAAAGAAATAACTTCATCATAAACAAAAAGCATGTTCACTCAGAGACCCCATCCAAAAGTCATCAACTACAAAGACCACAGGTAGATAAAGCCACTAAGATGGGAAGAAACCAGCACAAAAAGGATGAGAACACCCAAAACCAGAACAGCTCTCCTCCTACAAAGGATCACAACTCCCCACCAGCAAGGGATCAAAGATGGATGGAGATTGAATCTGATGAATTGACAGAAACAGGCTTCAGAAGGTTAGTAATAAATTTCTCAGAGCTAAAAGAACATGTGCTAACCCAATGCAAAGAAACTAAGAACCTAGAAAAAAGATTATATGAGATGCTAACTAGAATAAACAGCTTAGAGAAGAATATAAGTGACTTGATGGAGCTGAAAAACACAGCATGAGAACTTCACAAAGCATACACAAGTTTCAATAGCTGAATCAACCAAGCAGAAGAAAGGATATCAGAGATTGAAGATCAGCTCAATGAAATAAAATGAGAAGGCAAGAATAGAGAAAAAAGAGTAAAAAGAAATGAACAAAGCCTCCAAGAAATATGGGATTATGTGAAAAGACCTAATCTACATTTGACAGATGTACCTGAATGTGACGAAGAGAATGAATCCAAGCTGGAAAATACTCTTCAGGATATTATCCAGGAGAACTTTCCCAACCTAGCAAGCCAGGCCACCATTCAAGTCCAGGAAATACAGAGAACACCACAAAGATATTCTTCAAGAAGAGCAACCCCAAGGCACATAATCATCAGATTCACCAGGGTTGAAATGAAGGAAAAAATGCTAAGGGCAGCCAGAGAGAAAGGTTGGGTTACCGACAAAGGGAAGCCCATCAGACTCACAGCAGATCTCTTGGCAGAAAGCCTACAAACCAGAAGAGAGTGGGGGCCAATATTGAACATCCTTAAAGAAGAGAACTTTCAACCTAGAATTTCATATCCAGCCAAACTAAGCTTCATGAGTGAAGGACAATGAAAATCCTTTATGGAGGTTGCAGGGGCATACACATGTGCTGATGACTATAGACACGACCACTGGTCTGTTGTTTGCCTACCCTTGCAGGATGGCCAACCAGCAACATACCACTTGAGCCCTGCAACACTTGTGTGCCCTATATGGTCACCCCCTGACCATTAAAAGTGGTTAGGAGCACATTTTACTGGACAGCAGGTAGAACAGTGGGCACAATGAATGGACATAAAGTGGAGGGTCCATGTGTTATGTAACACACAAGCTGCTGGTATGATTGAGTGATATAGCAGACTCCTAAAAAGTGAGTTATGCTTGCATGTTACTCCCCTGTCTTTACAGAGCTGGAGTTCAAGGGTGGACCTGGTGCTCCAAACCTTGAATGAATGGCCATGGAAAGGTGGCCTGGCCCCAGTGGAGGCACTGCTACACTAGGCCACTACCCCCATCTAGTTACAGATACACACCAAGGATGACTTCCTCCAACCAGGTATAGAGATGAACGGTATTTTGTTGTTGCCTGCCCCAGTGCACCTAAAGGCAGGGGAACAAAAAACCTGGCTTTGGCCATGAACTCTCTAAGTCCCCACATTGCCAATGGTTGGCTTTCATAGCCCCCTTGTAGAAGGACCTACAGTATGATTTACATGTCACTTTTTGGGTATTTAATATATGGCCTCTGTGACTGACCATGCATTGAGGAATAATCAGGGAAGGAACCTTCCTTTGGGGAAAATATGTATTTTCTCTGTGGCCTATTGTGAGCTCCCCCATGACTTTGGCAAAGATATAGGACCCAAAGGAACCATGGGGAGCTGAGAAGGTGTGGTACATTACCCAGGGCAGAAGCCCTTGGTGGCTACATTATTATACAGAGATGAAAGGTTGGCCTATATTTTGTCTGAGGGGCATGATTTATCCTTGTTAATAACTATGCTGTTTTGTCATTTTGACCATAGGTTGCATGCTCCAACTGCATTGTGGAATGGGCCCATACCTTCTCTGAGGTGACCAATATTTCTAACTTAGATCTGTACTGCCCTTCTAGCAGCAGCTCCAGATGGTTTTCCCTGGCACATACATCCAGCTTCTGTGAAAAACTGGACGTGGTTAGAGACTTGGGGTCCCATGGCCATTGTTTTGAACACGACACAGCAAGTTTTGGATAGGCAGTGCCACAAAACCCAAGGAATGCTTATTTGTATAATTTTATTGTATTATATTGTTAGTTTTTATTTTTTTATGTTTTATAAACTCTTATTTTAGGTTAAGAAATATATGTGCAGGTTTGTTATATAGATACACTGCGTGTCATAAGGGTTTGGTGTACAGTTTATCTCATCACTCAGATAGTAAGCATAGTGCCCTAGAGGTAATTTTTCAATACTCTCCATCCTCCTACCCTCAGCCCTCAAGTAGGCTACTGTGTCTGTTGTTCCCAACTTGCATCCATGAGTTCTCATTGTTTAGCTCCCACTTACAAGTGGAACATGCAGTATATTCAGTCTCCTGTTCTTGTATTAGTTCAGTTAGGATAATGGCCTCCAGCTCCACTCATGTTTCTGCAAAGGACATAATCTTGTTCTTTTTTATGACTTCATAGTATTCATGGTGTATATGTACCATAGTTTCATTTCTTTAATTTTTCTTTAAGTTCTGGGATACCTGTGTTGAAGGTGCAGATTTGTCACATAGATATACATGTGCCATGGTGGTTTGCTGCACCTATCAACCTGTCATTTAGGTTTTAAGCCCCGCATGCATTGGGTATTTGTCCCAATGCCCTCCCTCCCCTTGCCCCCCACCTTCCCACAGTGTGTGATGTGTGATGTTCCCCTCACTGTGTCCATGTGTTCTCATTGTTCAACACCCACTTATGAGTGAGAAGATGTGGTATTTGGTTTTCTGTTCCTGTGTCAGTTTGCTGAGAATGATGGTTTCCAGATTCATCCATATCCCTGCAAAGGACATGAGCTCATTCATTTTTATGGCTACATAGTAATCCATGGTGTATATGTACCACATTTTCTTTATCCAGTCTATACTTGATGGGCATTTGGATTGGTTCCAAGTCTTTGTTTTGTTTTTAAATGACTTTATTTTGAAGGAATTTAATACTCAAAAGAAGTTTCAAAATAGTAGGGTGTTTCCCCACAAAGATAATATATAACCATAGTACTTTTGTCAATATCAGGAAATTAACAATGGTAGAGACTTTACTGAAATTCTGTTGGCTTTTACATGTATTCTCCTGTAGATGTTTGCGTAGGTAGAGTTTTATGAGACTTTATCACATGTATAGATTCATGTAACCATCACCACATTCAGAATATAGAACTGTTTCATCACAAAACAAACTCCCTCATGGTCAACCACCTAATAATCACACCTTCACCCCAATCCTAACCCCTGGTAGCCACTGCTCTGTTCTTCAGCACAATTTTGTCATTTTGAGAATGTTGTATAAGTGGAATTACACAATATGTAACCTTTGAGATTGGCTTTTTTCACTCAGTATAATGAATGTCCTGGAGAGCCATCCAGGCTTTCCTGTGTGTCAGTAGTTTGTTCCTTTTATTGCTGAGTGGTATTCTAGTATTTTTTCCCCTTTCCTTACTTACCACTTGAAACTTTCCTTTCCACTTAGAAGAAAAGTTGCCATCAAATATCTATTTAGACCTTAGCTTTGGTTTCAGAGACAAGGGTCATAATAGCTGAGAGGGAAGGAATTTAAACAGAATACTCAGAAGATTGAAGTTCACATTTCCTCCTGACTTGGTGGAGTGCTACAACTTTTATTTCCCTCCCTCATGGAACACTCCACTTCAACACTCTTCTCATGGCATCCTCTTTGTACTTACTTAAAACATATCGATTGACAATGACTTTAGTCTTTCAAATCTCAAATATCTCAATTTGATTCAAGAACAACCTATTTTTGTACATTAATTTGTCACTTTCTTTTATTTTACATATATTTTCTTCCCAAGACAGATAAAGGACAAAAAAAGCATTTTCAACAAATATTCCAAATGATGAAGATCATGGGATATGACTGGGCAGAAAGGTGATGCATGCATGGTGCTTTTTTTTTCCTTTTTATAAATTGTACTTTAAGTTCTGGGTATATATGCAGATCATGCAGGAATTTTACATAGGTATACACATGACATGGTGGTTTGCTGTATCTATCCCCCCATCATCTATATTAGTCATTCTCCTAATGTTTTCCCTTTCCAATCCCCTCACCCCCTGCTATCCCTCCCCTAGTCTTCTCACCTCCCAACAGGCCCTGGTGTATAATGTTCCCCTCCCTGTGTCCATGTGTTCTCATTGTTCAACCCACTTATGAATGAGACCATGCAGTGTTTGGTTTTCTGTTCTTGCATCAGTTTGCTGAGAAATTATGGTTTCCAGCTTCATCCATGTCCCTGCAAAGGACATGAACTCATCCTTTTTTGTGGCTGCATAGTATTCCATGGTGTATATGTGCCACATTTTCTTTATGCAGTCTATCATTCATGGGTATTTGGGTTGGTTCCAGGTCTTTGCTATTGTAAACAGTGCTGCAATGAACATATGTGTGCATCTGTCTTTATAATAGAATGATTTATGATCCTTTGGGTATATACCCAGTAATGGGATAGCTAGGTCAAATGGTTATTCTATTTCTAGATCCTTAAGGAATTGCCACATTGTCTTCAACAATGGTTGAACTAATTTACACTCCCACCAACAGTGTAAAACCGTTCCTATTTTTCCACATCCTCTCCAGCATCTATTATCTCCAGACTTTTTGATGATCTCCATTCTAACTGGTGTGAGATGGTATCTTAATGTGGTTTTGATTTGCATTTCTCTGATGACCAGTGATGATGAGCTTTTTTTATATTTGTTGGCTGCATAAATGTCTTCTATTGAAAAGTGTCTGTTCATATTCTTTGCCCACTTTTTGATGGGGTTGTTTTTTTCTTGTAAATTTATTTAAGTTCTTTATAGATTCTGGTTACTAGGCCTTTGTCAGATGGGTAGATTGTAAAACTTTTTTCCCATTCTGTTGCCAGTTTACTCTAATGATAATTTCTTTTGCTGTGCAGAAGCTCTTAAGTTTAATTAGATCCCATTGTCTATTTTGGCTTTTGTTGCCATTGCTTTTGGTGTTTTAGTCATGAAGTCCTTGCCCATGTCTATGTCCTGAATGGTATTGCCTGGGTTTTGTTCTAGGGTTTTTATGGTGTTAGATCTTATATTTAAATCTTTAACCCATCTGGAGTTAATTTTCATATGAAGTATAAGGAAGGGGTCAGTTTCAACCTTCTGTATATGGCTAGCCAGTTTTCCCAACACCATTTATTAAATAGGGAATCCTTTCCACATTGCTTTTTTTGGGGGGTCAGGTTTGTCAAAGATCAGATGGTTGTAGATATGTGGCATTACTTCTGAGGCCTCTGTTCTGTTCCATTGGTCTATATCTCTGTTGTGGTACCAGTACCATACTGTTTGGATTACTATAGCCTTGTAGTATAGTTTGTAGTCAGGTAGCATGATGCCTCTAGCTTTGTTCTGTTTGTTTAGGATTGTCTTGGCTATGCAGGCTCTTTTTTGGTTCCATATGAAGTTTAAGGTGGTTTTCTTCCAGTTCTGCGAAGAAGGTCAATGGTAGCTTGATGGAGATAGAATTTAATCTATAAATTACTTTGGGCATTATGGCCATTTTCATGTTATTGAATCTTCCTAACCATGAGCATGGAATGTTTTTCCATCTGTTTGTGTCCTCTCTTATTTATTTTTCAAAAATAAAAATCAATTGATGGTTTAAAAAAATCTCTCAGGAAGCTAAGAGTCAAGCTGAGAAACAGCATCTACAAAAATGTACATATAACGTTATTCTTAATGGTGACAAACTTTGTCTCAGGGGTGCAAGGCAGAGTGAGAGACCAAGGCAAGTTTTGAAGCAGGAGTGAAAGTTTATTAAAAATTACTAGAGCAAGAAGAAAAGGAAGTAAAGTACATTTGGAAGAGGGCCAAGTGGGTAACATGAGAGATTCAAGTGCACTGTTTGAACTTTGAGTTGGGATTTTATATGTTGGCATGCTCCTGGGGTTTGTGAATCTTCTGTCGCATTCTTCCCCTGGTAGGAGAGACTGTCAGTATATGCAGCGACTTGCCAGCACTTGGGAGGGCCTGCATGCATTGTGTGTTTACTGAAGTTAAGTGCTTGCTCATTTGAAGCATTTTTCCCTCTAATGTTCTTCTAGTATTCCTAGAGGATGGTCATACACCAATTAAACTCCATCATTTTGCCTCAGTGCACATGCTTAAGCATTTGCCAAACTCCTTAAATCTTATCAAGAAGCTGCAGACCACCAGCTTCAGGTGTTTCCTGTTTATTAGGAGACTGACTTTCTCACCAGCCATGATCAATTATTATCTTAGAGAGACAGTTGAACAACCACCTGACCATCACCTGATGGTTGCCTGACATTCCTGGGGAGGGAGACCTCTCTTTCCTTGCTCAAGCCTGCTTAACTACCTACTCTAATATTTCCCACCTCAATAATTCAAGACCCAATTTTTTGGGAAAATAGGCAAAGATCAGAATCTTCTGTAACTGTTTCCTACTGACAAGGAGGTGGTGGTGCTTATTCTGTGGGTCTTGGCCTCTTGATAGCTCTCAGAACAGGGTGGCTCTGTGAGTTGGTGAAAGTGGTATCCAACCAGGACCAAGGGAGACAGGGATGGAATTTCACCTCTGTTGTGTCCCTCTGATCGTTGGTCTCGGAGTCCTCAGTAGAAGGGTGACTTTTGAATATTGAAAGGATAATATCTCTCGCTGAGGATCATCTGGAACTTGATGGCCTGAAGGCAAGAGGAGACAAATTGGTTATTAGATTTAGAAGACATGGACCCAAAGAGCAAATGTAGGAGACTAACAAGTGAGCCTATAAAAGAAAGCACAGAAGAACCATTTCAAGTTTTCTTCCCAACTTAACCAACCCCGAGGGGCTTCTTCCTGTAAATTCGAGACTTGATTTAGGAGTTGTCTGATGTTATCTCATACTTTTCTCTTGTCTAAGACTAAACAAAATTCTTTCCTGTGTTGCCATTAACATATCTAGACCTTGATAATTTTAGAGAACAATCGCTGCTAAAGAGCCTATTTGTGCTTGCATAATTAAGGTTTTAGCCATGGTATCAATATTGTTGGCTATTTCCTTTGAGAGTTGGCTATCAGTTAAGGAGGTTTTTGTGATTCCACCAATTTCAGTTCCTGTACCAGCTATCACGCTGAGTCCCACAAGTGGGGGAATTAATTGAATAACTGCTTCTCATCCTGGGGAAGATGGAATGGCCATAAATTGGTACTGGAAGAGAGAGATTGCCAGGGGCTATGTAGATGTCAGAGGATAACTAGCCTGTGATACAAGTTCTAGTCCAGTTAGTGAGGAGGCATTGGTGAACTGATTGGCCATGAATAGAGAGGACTTCTTGGGTTTTAAAACAAGTAGAGATGTCAAAACAGGGAAGTTTCAGGATACATTATCAATGTACAAACATTCTCATACATATATAGCATTTCCATACACCAACAACAGCCAAGACAATAACCAAATCAGGAGGGAAATCCCATTCACAATTGCCACAAAAAGAATAAAATACCTAGAAATACAGCTAATGGGGGGGGTAAAATATCTCTACAATGAGAATTACAAAATACTGCTCAAAGAAATCAAAGATGACACAAAAATGTAAAAACATTCCATGCTCATGAATAGAAAGAATCGATATAATTAAAATGACCATACATCCCCAAGCCACTTACAGATTCAATGCTATTCCCATCAAACTGCCAATGACATTCTTCACAGAATCAGAAAAATTGATTCTAAAGTTTATATGGAATCAAAAAAAGAGTCCAAATAGCCCAGACAATGCTAAGCAAAAAGAACAAAGTTGGGGGCATCGTGCTATCCAACTTCAAACTATAAATAGCACAGTACTTGTACAAAAATAGGCACATATATCAATAGAACAGAATGGAAAGCCCAGAAATAAGGCCTCCCACCTACAACCATCTGATCTTTGACAAAGCTAAAGGCATCACACTACCTGACTTCAAACTATGCTACAAGGCTACAGTAACCAAAACAATGTGGTATTGGTAACAAAACAGATATACAGACCAATGGAACAAAACAGAGATCTCAGAAATAACACCACAAATCTACAACCATCTGATCTTCAACAAACCTGACTTTAAAAAAAAGTAATGGGGAAAAGAGCCCCTATTCAATAAATGGTACTGGAATAACTGGCTAGCCATATACAGAAGATTGAAACTGGACCCCTTCCTTGCATCATATATGAAAATTAACTCAAGATGGATTTAAAATTTAAATGTAAAGCTCCAACTAGAGAAATCTTGGAAGAAAACCGAGGCAATACCATCCTTGAAGTAGTAATGGGCAAAGATTTTGTGACAAAGACACAAAAAGTAATTACAACAAAAGCAAATATTAATAAATGAAATCTAACTTAAGAGCTTCTGCACAGCAAAAGAAACTACCAACAAAATAATTAGCCTACAGAAGAAGAGAAAATATTTGCAAACTATGCATCCAAAAAAGGTCTAATATCCAGCATCTATAAGGAACTTAAATGAATTTATAAGAAAAAAACAAGCAACTCCATTAAAAAGTAAGCAAAGGACATAAACAGACATTTTTCTAAAGAGGACATGTATGTAGCCAACAAGCATATGAAAAAAAGCTCAATATCACGGATCATTAGAGAAATGCAAAGCAAAACCACAGTGAGCTATCATCTTACACCAGTCAAAATGGCTATTACTAAAAGGTCCAAAAATAACAGATACTAGAGAAATTGTAGGGAAAAGGGAACATTTATACATTTTGGTGGGAGTGCAAATTACTTCAACCATTGTGGAAAGCAGTATGGTGATTCCTTGAAGAGCTGAAACATAACTACCATTTGACCCAGCAATCTCATCACTAGATATATACATGGAGGAATATAAATCAGTCTATTGTAAAGGAACATGCATGCAAATGTTCATTGCAGCACTGTTCACAACAGCAAAGACATGGAATCAACCTAAATGCCCATCAATGACAGATCAGATGAAGAAAATGTGGTACATATATACCATGGAATATTATGCAGCCATAAAAAAAGAACAAGATCATGTACTTTGTGGGAATATAAGCTGTTGTGGGAGTTGGAGGCTATTATCCTTAGAAAACTAATATAGAAACAGGAAAAAAAATCAGATGTGCTCACTTAAAAGTGGAAGCTAATGATGAAAACTCATGAACACAAAGAATGGAACAACAGACATAGAGGTCTATGCAAGGGTGAAGGGTGGGCAGGAGGAAGAGGAGCAGAAAAGATAAATATATGTGTACTAGGCTCAATACCTGGGTGATGAAATAATCTGTACAACAAACCCCTGTGACACAATTCTACCTATATAATAAACCTGCACCTAAAATAGAAGTTAAAAAAAAGAAAAAACTTTAAGTCAAAGAAAAAAAAAACTGCCTTTGTAGATGATACTGAGGGGCTGTGTTAAAGAAACTTCTCTTCCTGGGTCCACTAGGGGAGGGGTTTCAAATGCAGGCATTTCCTGGCTCCCCGCCTCAGGCAGCTGGGCCTCTTTAAACACCTCCTCCACGTGGGCCAGGTAAAATTCTTTGTCTGATCTTCCCGCATGTGGGAAAGCCATGTGGGGCTCTTTCGTCCCAAATTCCTGTAGAAAGCTCTGGAAGGAGGGGACTCTGTAACTCAAGGTCGTAGAACAAGTAGCCAGTCCAACATCAGAATCAAAGCTCAATCACTCCAGAGGAAGTTTGAAAGAACTCCTCTCATTGGATGAGAACATGAATGGGAAGGGAATACTCTTTCGGTCCATGATTTTATTCGGACAGTAAACTCACAGTGCCTCAAGGGCCCCTTTCCCCATTCTTCAGGGTTAGAGAGGCCAAGAACCTACAAACTGGGTACTCTCTGGGTAACATCTTTTGGCGAGCCAGCCAGGAGACATTGAATTACAGAGCGGTAAGTGACACTGGATCCCTTTTACTCACTAATCTGTCCTTTTCCTTTTTTAAAATCTGTTAAGGAGGTAAAAACAGCATGCCTATTGGCCATTTAAGAGCAACTAGCATGGCTGCCAGACTAAAGACCCAGGTGTTAGGCTTTTTGGGACAGGGCTAACAACCCCTGGCTCTTCTGAACTGGGAGCATTGGTTAGCCCCAAACCAACTTCCCTTTCTTACTGTTCTTTCTTTCTCTGGGCCAACCCGAGGGTCAGTAGGAAGAAAGGGCAGTGGTCCCAAACTCCTGGTTCTGTCTGGTTGAGGTTGTGGCCTTGCTTAGATCTCCTAAGAAAAAGCTACCTATGCCAGCCATACCCAGCCTTTCAGACCCCAACCTCCTGGGTCCAGACATCTGTGAGGCAGACTTCTTCCTGACTCTTTCCTCTAAGATATTTCCTACACATGAGGCTATTACCCTTCTTGCTAGGACTTTGAGGCTCTTGGGGTGGCAGTCTAGGGACCCTTGCTTGTGGTGCCCTCAGGCTTATGCCTATGAGGTCCTCGTACAGTATAAATACACAGGGCCAGTTCCCTTAGTCTGCTGTCCTAACAGAACTGGGGTCTATCAGTGGATACTGGAGGCTAGAACATTTTGGTTTTGTCACCTGCAATTTCCCAATCCAACTGAATGGTGCCAGAATCTGATAATGTACAATTTGTCCTGCCTTGCATTGGCTCTCCATATGGCAGAACTTCTCCATCTAGAATACCATAGTCAGAGCTGGTTCCAGGCTTAAATAGTTAATTACAGGCTCCACAACCCTAGGGCATATTCCTATAATGGAAAGTGGGATGGGGGAGAATTCCTGAGTACCAAGGACATTGTTCTGGCCTTGGCCATGTGGCCAGCCATTACCTTATTTAAGATTGTTGTGATTGGAGGCCCTTCTCAAGGAGTTTATTCTTCTGGGAGAGTTTTATGGTCAGTCCTATGTTAATTGAACTCTTGCTAGGGAATATTGGCACCCATCGCCCAAGCCTCACTGGCCTAGTTCTTCAAGGATGTGCCAGCAGTCCTCATGTCCTTAAGGTGGCCAAAAAGGACATGAGACAGTGAGGGTGTGCCCATAATGATGATCAGTGTGATTAAACCTGGCACATGGGGGAGGCCCAGAAGAAGATCACACATCTAGTGCACAAGGAAAACTGCAAGGTGCTGTATAATTGGGGGACACCCTAGGACTAGCAGTTGCAAGGAATAACCAGTGATACAGGCATCCATGTGTTCAATCTCAGATGAGTGCTACTCTTCATAAGGCAAAATCACCCGTAAAGTGTATCCTGGACAACTGGGACTAATTTGACCCACAATCTTTGAAGAAGCAGCTCATTTTTTCTGCAAATCAGTGAGGCCAAAGTACCCTCTGCCAAGTGGAGAAACCTGGCCTCTTGAGGGAAGTATAAATTATAAGACCCTTCTACAATTAGACCTTTTCTGTAAGAGGGAAGATAAATAGATTGAGGTCCCCTGTGTGCAGGTTTTTTTTCTCTAAGGAATAATCCTCAGCTATGTAAGGCTTGTAACCTATGCCCTACAGACCCCTCCTGAGAACTACCCCCATATTCAGGACTCCCTGTGGCTCCTCCCTCCACCGATACTGACCAGGTCTCCTCAGCTCCTATAACCCAAGAGGAGTCAGGGAAGGCCAAAGTGGCCAAGGCACCTCAGGCTACTAGGATGCCCCGACTCTGCCCCCTACAGGCAATAGGAGGAGAATTTGGTCCAACCAAACTACATACTCCCTTTTCATTTTCTGACTTAAAGCAAATCAAGGCAGACTTAGGAAACTTTTCAGATGACCTGGAAAAGTGCATAGATGTTTTGCAGGGCCTAGATCAGTCCTTTGAATTAGACTGGAAAGACATCATGTTATTGCCTAGCCAGACCCTAACCAGCAATGAGAGAGAGGCTGCTCTAGTAGCAGCTCAAGAGTTTGGGAACAGCTGGTATCTTAATCAACCACATGACCAAATGACATCAGAGAAGGATAAATTCCCTACAGGTAGACCAGGCAGTCCCTAGCATGGACCCTCACTGGGATCCTGACTCAGAACATGAGGACTGGAGTTGTAGGCACCTATTGACCTGCATGCTTGAGGGATTAAGGCAAACTAGTAAAAGCCCATGAAGTATGCAGTGTTATCCGTCATAACCTAGGGAAAGGAAGAAAACCCAACAGCCTTCCTTGAGCAGTTATGGAAGGCCTTAAGAAAGTATACTCACCTGTCACCAGACCATCAAGGGTCAGCTAATACAAAGACAAATTTATTACACAGTCAGCAGCAGACATTAGGAGGAAGCTCCAGAAGCTGGCCCTGGGACCAGAACAGAGTCTAGAATCATTACTAAATCTAGCAACCTCGGTGTTCTATAATAGAAACCAGGAGGAACAGGCTGAAAGGGACAGGAGGGACAAGAAAAAGGTCACAGCTCTAGTCATGGCCTTCTGGCAGGCAGACCTAAGGAGCTCGGAAAAGGGAAAGGCTTGGGTTAGCCTCCAGTCTGGCAGGGCTTGGCTACCACCACGGCCTACTGGGACACTTTAAGAAAGATTGTCCCCCGAAGAATGGACCACCTCCTCATCCTCGCCCACAGTGCCAAGTGGATCACTGGAAGGCACACTGTCTCAGGGAATGAAGGTTCCTAGGGCCTGAGGTGGCTAATAGATGACCAAACAGCAGGACTGAGGGTGCCCAGGGCAAGTGGTAGCACAAGCCATCACCCTCACCAAGCCCCAGGTAAAGCTGACCATAGAGGGCCAGGAGGTTGATCTTCTCCTGGACACTGGTGCAGCCTTCTCAATTTTGCTTTCATGTTCTGGACAGTTGTCCCCCAAGTCTGTAACTGTCTGAGGAGTCCTAGGACAAGCAGTCTCCCGATATTTCTCCCAGCCCCTAAGCTGTAACTGGGGAGATGTGCTCTTCTCACAAGCCTTCCTCATCATGCCAGAAAGTTGCACTCCCTTACTAGGGCAGGACCTGTTAGCCAGAGCAGGAGCCACTATCTATATGAACATCAGGGAGGACATCCCTCTCTGCTGCCCATTATTTGAAGAAGGGATTAATCCTGAGCCTTGAGCGATGGAGGGAAATTTGGATGGGTAAAGAATGCCTTCCCAATTCAAATAAGGCTAAAGGATTCCACCTCTTTTTCCTTACCAGGGACAGTACCCCCTAACACCAGAAGCCAAAAAGGGGCTACAGGACATTGTAAAGAACTTAAAATCTCAGGGTCTAGTGAGGTCCTGTAACAGCCCTTATAATACTCCAATTTTAGGAGTACACAAATCTAATAAACAATGAAGACTAGTGAAAGATCTCAAGCTTATTAATGAAGCTGTGGTTCCCTTATACCCAGCTATACCCAACCCATACACCTTGCTCTCTCAAATTCCAGGAGAGGCACAATGGTTTACAGTCCTGGACCTTAAAGATGCCTTTTTCTGTGTTCCATTACATCCTGACTCCCAGTTTCTGTTCACCTTTGAAGACCCTTTAGATCAGAATTCTTAGCTCACCTGGACAGTATTACCCCAAGGCTTTTGAGATAGCCCCCACCTGTTCGGCCAGGCTCTAGCTCAGGACCTTAGTCATTTTTTACATCCAGGTACCCTGGTTCTTCAACATATGGATGACTTAGTTTTAACTGCTAACTCAGAAACCCAGTGTCAGCAGGCCACCCAGGACCTCCTAAACTTTCTAGCCACCTGTGGATATAAGATTTCCAAATGAAAAGCCCAACTTTGTAGGCAAGAGGTAAAACACGTAGGGCTGGTCTTGTCTAAGGACACTAGGGCCCTTGATGGAGAAAGTCTCCAGCCCATACTGGCCTTCCCCCATCCCAAGACCTTAGAACAGTTGTGGGGATTCTTAGGAATAACGGGTTTCTGCCAATTGTGGATTTCCAGATACAGTGAAATAGCCAAACCCCTATACACTCTGACTAAGGAAACCGAAAAGGCTTCCTATACCCATCTAGTACAATGGGACCCTACAGCTGAGGCAGCCTTTCTGACCCTGAAGCAGGCACTACTGCAGGCTCCAGCTCTGAGCCTCCCTACAGGGAACTACTTCTCCCTACATGTTACAGAAAAGTCAGGAGTGGCCCTGGGGGTTCTCACCCAGACTCGGGGGACCATGCCACGACCAGTGGCATACCTAAGTAAGGAAATTGATGCGGGTCATAGCTGCGGTGGCTCTACTGGTCTCAGAAGCTGTTAAAATAGTGCAGGGGAAAGATCTAACTGTATGGACTTCACATGATGTAGCTGGAATTCTGGCCTCTAAAGGAGGCTTGTGGTTGTCAGACAACCGCTTGTCAAATATCAGGCCTTAATGCTCAAAAAGCCTGTGCTTCAGCTGCACACATGTGCAGCCCTCAATCCAGCTACATTTCTTCCTGAGGAAGGGGCAAACAGAAGATATGACTGTCAGCAGGTTATAGCCCAGAACTATGCGGCTCAAGAGGATCTCTTAGAAACTCCTCTCGCCAACCCTGATCTGAACCTATACACCGACAGAAGCTCATTTATGGAAAATGGACTTCAGAAGGCAGGATACGCAGTAGTCAGTGATTAAACAGTGATTAAAAGTAACTCCCTTCCTCCTGGAACTAGTGTCCAGCTGGCAGAACGAATAGCCCTCACTCAAGCTCTAAACTTAGGAAAAGGAAAAAGAATAAACATGTACACAGATTCCACATATGCTCACCTGGTTCTCCACATTCATGCTGCCATATGTGAGGAAAGAGAGTTCCTAACTTTGGCAGCAACGCCCACTAAATATCAAAAGGAAATTTTAGACTTATTGTAAGCTGTCCAAGAACCCAAAGAGGCAGCAGTCCTTCACTGCCGAGGTCACCAGAAAGGAGGTGAGAAGGAAGCGGAGGGCAATCGCCAAGCAGACCTAGAAGCAAAAGGGGCAGCTAGACAAGAATTTATAGAAGGACTTTTAACATGGGAAAACCCTCTCCGGGGAACTAGACTTCAGTACTCATCAGAAGGGGTAGAGTGGGCAGTCTCACAGGGATGTAATCTTCTTCCTTCAGGATGGCTAGCTACTGAGGAGGGAAAAGTACTACCTGCTTCCAGCTGGTGGAAAGTACTGAAAACCCTACATTAAACCTTCCATATGAGTATAGAGAATACATATCAAATGCCCAAATCTATATTTACAGAAAAAAGTCTCTTCAAGGCTGTCCAACAAATAGTCAAAGGATGTGAAATATGCCAGAAAAACAGTCCTTTGGCACATCGCAAAGTTCCTCCTGGGGAACAGCAAACCGGTCATTACCCAGGTGAGGACTGGCAAATGGACTTTACCCATATGCCTAAGTCTCAGGGATATCAATACCTGTTAGTTTGTGTAGATACCTACACAAACTGGATTGAGGCTTTCCCCTGTAAAACAGAAAAAGCCCAAGAGGTAATAAGAGTCCTGATTAATGAAATAATTCCTAGATTCAGACTCCCTTGCTGTCTTCAAAGTGATAACAGCCCTGCCTTCAAAGCTGCAGTGACCCAAGGAATTTCCAAAGTGTTAGAGATACAATATCAACACTGTGCTTGGAGGCTTCAATCCTCAGGGAAAGTGGAGAAGATGATGAAATTCTTAAGAGACACCTAAAGAAACTGGCAAAGGAAACCCACCTCCCGTGGCCTTCTCTATTACCAATAGCACTCTTAAGGGCTCAAAACTCTCCTCAGAAAATAGATTCAGCCCCTATGAGATGCTTTATGGATGGCCCTTTCTTACTAATGATGTCATATTAGACAAGGAAACAGCAGATCTAATAAAAGATATAACCTCCTTGGCTAAGTACCAACAGGCTCTTAGGACCTTACCTGAAAGACACGCTAGGGAAAAAGGGAAAGAGTTATTCTGCCCTGGAGACTTGGTGCTTGTTAAGTATCTCCCCTCAGACTCTTCCTCTCTAGGTCCATCTTGGGAAGGACCATTTTCAGTTATTCTGTCTACCCCAACAGCAGTTAAGATGGTGGGAATTGACTCGTGGACTCATCACACTCGGCTGAAGTCTTGGAACCTCCTGAAGAAAATCACAGGCCCTCCACTCTGCAGCCTGAAGTTCCAGGAGACAGCCCTTTGTACACCTGCGAGCCTTTAGAGGCTCTATGTTTGCTCTTCCAATGAGATCTCCAGGAAAGTAACTACTCATGAGTCTAACTTACATCCTGGCATTAACAGGACTATTACTCTTAACTTTACTATTTGCGCCCAGACTCTATGCAGTCACCCTTACGATTTGGCCTACATCTCATAAACTCTCCTTATACGTGGCTTACTGCCTAATGATACTTCTAATAGCCCTCCTCTCCTCCCTCTGATATTATCGCTCCCTTACCATGACCTCTCTTGTGTTTTCCATTATTCTCTTTTTAGCCCCACTCCTCCTGTTAACTCACGCACACCCTACATGTAACTGTAGGGTTACATGCTCATAGTACTAGCTAATATCTTCCTGGGAGAAGTGCCCATGATTTCTCACTCCAAGACTGGTTCTGGAGGTACCGTCAACCACCTCCTTCTTTCTTATCATGTATGTATATGCACAAAAATTGTTATACCTCTGCTTCCCTGTGCACATGTAACTCACACACCTACTGGATGGGAACAATAACTGAGCCAAATTGTCCAGCTGCTAAGAAAACCACCACCTGGTGGACATATTTTACCCATGTTGAAATGTCAGATAGGGTGAAGTTCAAGATCAGGCTCAGGAACAGTGTCATTAGGAAGTAGTTTCTAGTCTAAGCAAACTGCAAAGTACCCCCAGTCCCTACAAGGGCCTGGATCTTTCTAAGTTACACGAGACCCTTCGTACACACTCTCGTATACTCAGCTTATGTAACACCACCCTCACAGGAATACATGAGGCGTCCTCCAACAACCCAACTGATTGTTGGACATGCCTTCCACTACACTTCAAACCATATATCCTGGTTCCAGTTCCATACTCATGGAGCATAACTAACTCTCCCACAAATCATACGGGGCTTGTAGGTCTCTTGGTCACCAATCTGCAAATTCCATCTACCTCAGACTTCACTTGTGTAAATTATACTAATAACTCGAATGCTTCTCTATGCCAAAACTGGGTTGCCTTACCCCCAGGCCTCAACTGCCTAGCACCAGGCTTATTCTTTGTTTGTGGCACCTCAAGTTACGGCTGCCTGAACAATACCCCTGGGGAAATATGCCTCCTCTCCTTCCTAGTGCTCCCCGTGACAATTTACACCAACTCTCAGGTGCAGAGTCTTCTCTTGCCAAGGGCATGCCGTATGCAAATCCCAATTATTCCTTTTATAATGGGGGCTGGAATCATAGGACTTGGTGCCAGCATTGAGAAATTACGACCTCTACTCAGTTTTACTATAAGGAGTTAAATGATGGCATGGAAAAGGTTACTGATTCTCTTGTAACTACAGAAGCAGCTTAACTCTTTAGCTGTTGTGGCTCTTCAAAATAGAAGGGCTCTGGATCTGCTAACAGCAGAGAGAGGAGGAACCTCTCTTTTTAGGAGAAGAATGCTGCTACTTTGTAAACCAGTCAGGTATCGTCTTAAAGAACTCAGGGACAGAATCGAACACAGGGCTAAAAACCCTCAAGAAACAGGATCATGGAGCTTGTTTAACAACTGGCTGTCCTAGCTCTACCCTCTTCTAAGCCCATTTATAACCATTCTATTATTGCTGGCATTCAGGCCTCTCATCTTTAACCTTCTTGTCAAATTTGTTTCTTCTAGAATTGAGGCCATGAGGCTACAAATGGTCCTGCAAATGGAACCCTGGATGTCTTTGGCTCAGGAGTTCTATTGTGGACCTCTGAATTGACCTGCACCCCTGGAAGACTCCCGTCTGGAGGAAAACTCAACTGCAGGGTCCCTTCTACACCCCAGTTCAGCAGGAAGTGGTTAAAGAGTGATCAATGCCAGTGTCCCAACAGCAGTTGGACTTTCCTGTTCAGAGGGGGGACTGAGGGACTGTGTTAAAGAAACTTCTCTTCCTGGGTCTGCTAAGGGAGGGGTTTCAAATGCAGAAATTTCCCAGCTCCCCATCTCAGGTGGTGGGGACTCTTTGAGCACCTCGTCCATGCCTCCATCCATAGAACAGAGGGGTTTCAAATGCAGGAACTTCCCAGCTCCCTGCCTCAGGCAGCTGGGACTCTTTGAGCACGTCCTCCACCTGGGCCAGGTAAAATTCTTTGTTTGATCTTCCCACGTGCGGGAAAGCCAGGTGGGGCTCTTTTGTCCCAAATTCCACAGAAAGCTCTTGGAGGAGGGGGCTCTGTAACTCAGGGATGTAGAACAAGTAGTCAATCCTGTATCAGAGTCAGAGATCAATCACTCCAGAGGAAGTTTGAAAGAACTCCTCTCATTGGACAAGAAAATGAATGGGGAGGGAAAACTCAAGGGTTAAAACTTCAACTGCTCCTCCTTGAATGGATTTCCCTCTCTGGGTTCCCCTCCTACAACAGTGTGGGAGCTCACTCTTGCTCTCTCTCTCTCTCCCTCCTCTCTCTCTCTCCTCTGTCTCTCCTCTGTCTAATAAATCACTCTTCTGCAAAACTCTTTGGGTCCACGATTTTATTCAGATGGTAAACTCACTGCACCTCCAGGGCCCCTTTCCCCATTCTTCAGGGTTATGGAGGCCAAGAACCTACAAGCTGGGTACTCCCCCATTAACGATATGATTCTTTCTACAGAAAATCCCAAGGAATCTCAAAACAAACAAACAAAACCCTCTTGAAATTGATAAGTAGTTATAGAAAGATTGTAGGATACCAAAGTCAATTGCTTTCAGTTCTCTCTTTACAATTTCCTGTAAATATATAATTACTTCAAAACAAAACAAAAAAAAATCTTAAATGGAAAAAATGACCTACTCCCATAAACTACAAATATTTGTAATCTTGCTTGGGTTTGATAAATAAATGGTGATAACTTACAAAATGACAAGAATTGCTGTTCTCTTTTGGATTTATCAATGGGAGTTAGGCCAAGGAATCCACTAAAACACCTGGAAATGAAATAATTTATTTGAATATTAACTTATACTGAATCATACACACACATACACACATGCATACTCAACTGTAACCTCACCTTTTAAATAAAATTAGTATTAACATTTTGGTATATTTTCATCCAGTATTGTGTGTGTGCTAAAAATGAAGAATTGTAAGACTTTACTGTTGATGATAATTACCTGCAGGGTTTTTTTTAAAACAGAAACCACTGGCAACACTCCAGAGTTTCTGACTCAGTAAATCTAGGTGGAGTGCAAGAATTTGCATTGCTAACAAAGTTCCCAGGTAGTGCTGATAATATTAATATGGGGAACATGCTTTTCGAATGCTTGACAAACACTATAATTCTCTTAGTTTTGTTTACATTCCATAATACATTATGAACCTGTTTTATTGTTGATCTTCAAAAACATAATTTTAATAGATTTACAAGTTTCTAATGTATTTCTGTCCCATAATTTTTAAATGTTTATATTTTTCTGTAACTCCAAAGTAGCAAAAATTATAGCTCCCTTTTTCTTTCAGTCTAAATTTTGAATTAATTGAGAAAATAAAACTATATTGTACAGCAGAAGATCAAAATATTATCTTTATTAAGGAACAAACCTCTGCTATTGGTAAGTGTGCCCATTATCTACAAGCAAGTCAGCTTCTGAATACTAAGTTCAGGAATTAGGCAAACCTTTCCATTCCAGTACTGGGAGTCTTGCACCACCAGAGATTCCCCTTGATGGAATACGCCCAAAGGCAGTTTGGAGCGTATGTGGGCTGCTTGATTCCCAAGAGAAGAATCCGTGGCTATCTCCAACGAGAATAGGAAAAGAGCAACCTTTCAATACAGTTCTTTTCCACTTTCATGAGGATGTTCCACAGCACCATGGTTTAACACAGTTTAAAGTCACATAAGATACAACAGGTGAAAGAGCTAAAGACAAGCCACCCCAAAATATGCTGTTTTGACATTTAATTATTTCAAGCTGAAGACACTTGAGAAAGAGCAAATGCAGGAAGAGTCCTCTGATGGCTCTTTCTACTGAAAACAAGACATAAATTTTTCCATGAGAAAGATTCCCTCCCTGTGTCAGGAAGAGAAGAATATCCTTATCAACAGACACTGGGAATCAATGCTGACATGGATCTGTACAAACAAACATACTAAAATAACCCTTACTCTCCACGAGTTTTATTCCCCACACACAATGTATCTCCTAGTGACTTCTCCACACTTACTGCTCCTAGTCTAAACACTTTTGTCTTGTCATTTCTTCACAAATATATTGTTGGGGCTCAGAAACAGATACCCCAAATTCAATGTGTTGACAGGCTGAGCAGCCCCAAGGTTTCTCTGACCTTCTCCCTCTGCTGTCTCTCCCAAGGAAGGTGAAGTTCCTTTATCCATGCATTCTAAGGATAGACCCAGTTCCTTTATCCATATCTACTTCCCCTTCCTGTAAGACCACAAATGTGATCACACCAGAACAGACCCTTTCACTGTTAAAAAGAACTACTGAAAAGCTACTCTGAGTTCCAGAATGCATTCATTCTCCCTTGTAATCCTTCATTGCCCCTTAATGGAATTCTTCTTCTCCCTTCTCCCATAACCTGCTTGTCAGTATGTTATATAAGCTTCTTAACCGCATTGCAAGGTGAGTAGTCACCCTGTAATTCTCTCCATGTGCACTTTCTGTCCATATTGCATGAAGGTAGTTCACTTTTTAAATAAATTTGTGTGCAATTTCTCTTATTAAGCTGTCTTGTGTCAGTAATTTTTCAGTGAGCTTTCCTTACAGTATCATTTCTTTATTTAAATGATGTAAAAACTTTCTGTTCTGGTCACTCTTTCAGGTCTTTGTCCTCTTAGAAAGATCCCCATATACGTGGTGGCTCATGCCTGTAATCCCAGCACTTTGGGAGACCGAGGTGGGTGGATCACCTGAGATTAAGAGTTTGAGACCAGGCTGGCCAACATGGTGAAATCCCATCTTTACTAAAAATACAAAAAGAAACAACAAAAAATTAGCTGAGTGTGATGGTGGGTGCCTGTAATCCCAGCTACTTGGGAGGCTGAGGCAGGAGAATCACTTGAACCCAGGAGGCAGAGGTTGCAGTGAGCTGAGATTGTGCCACTTCATCCAGCCTGGGGTGTTGGAGCAAGAATCTGTTTCAAAATAAAAAAAAAATTAATAAAGTTTGCACGCTGTTCCCTGTTGATCTGTCTTATGTTGGTTTCATTTTTAGGCCTAGCTGGAGACTCTAAGAGGATAGAAAATTTTTTCCTCTCCCACACATGCATAGATTTGAATAGAATCCTGCTTCCCAAGCTGGTAAACCCCCAGCTCCTTTAGAGCTCTAGGGGTGGATGTGTTCTTTATCACCCAATTGATTAAGTTCCTGTAACTCAGATTGGGCTGGGCAGAACAAATGTGGCTATTGGCAAGACAGATGGTTTCCAAGACAGCCTGGGAAAATTTCTTTCTCCCCCACTCACACCCGGAAACCTTTCCCACCTACTCATTGGCCTTTTGCCAACATCAAAACCTTCTCGTCAGGATACAAGTAAAGATGTCATCCCACCCCATCCAGAAGTTAAAAGAAAAGAGCAATGAAAAATGGATACTATATTCTTTCTGTTAACATAAATGGAAAAAAAAAAAAAAGGACTGAGGCAAAATTAACATAAGTAGAGAGTTTATTGGGGCCACATTTGAGGATTGAAACCCAGGGTCGTAGATTCAAGTTGCCTTGAATATACACTCTGATTGGCAGCAGTTACAAGTTTTTGTTTTGTATTGTTTTGTTTTTTGAGATGGAGACTCACTCTGTCACCCAGGCTGGAGCGCAGTGGTGCGATCTCAGCTCATTGCAACTTCCATCTCCTGGGTTCAAGCAATTGTCCCGCCTCAGCTTTCCTCATAGCTGGGATTACAGGCACCCACCACCACTTGCAGCTAAATTTTGTGATTTCTTTTTTTTTTTTAGCACAGTTTGGGTTTCACTGTGTTAGCCAGGCTGGTCTTGAACTTCTGACCTCAAGTGATCCACATGCCTCAGCCTCCCAAAGTTCTGGGATTACAGGCGTGAGCAACCACCCCCAGCCTCGAGTTGGTCTTTTGTTTTGTTTGTTTTTTGAGACAAGGTCTCGCTGTCACCCAGGCTGGATTGCAGTGGCACAATCACGGCTCACTGCAGCCTCAACTTCCCAGGCTCAAGTAATCCTTCCAACTCAGCCTCCCAAGTAGCTGGGACAACAGGCAAGTACCACCACACCTGGCTAATTTTAAACTTTTTGATAGAGATAGGGTCTCACCATGTTGCCCAGGTTGGTCTCGAACACCTGTGCTCAAGCAATCCACCTGCCTTGGCCTCCCAAAGTGCTGGAATTATATGCATGAGCCACTGCACCTGGCCACAAGTGGAATTTTAAAGGGAAAAAATGAGGCAGTTTCTATGTTGTTTACCAAGATATTCTTAAAATAACATAAACTATTGATTGGCTATACATTGTTCTTTATATCACAAATTCCAGGAACATGAAGGTAATGAGTGAGGCAGCTAGTCAGGTAGAAAATATCTTTAAACAGGCATGGGTGCAGGGTGGAGGTGGGGGTGACTGACGTCCTAAACTCATGTTTCTCTGGGCCTTTGTCTGGGCCTGATAAATCTTGTATACTTCACATGACTCATACTGCTCTGAGCTATTTTTTTTTTTTCTCATTTCCTAAAAGCAAAATCTGATGGACAGCATGAAGGTCTTACACTCTAGAAAGAAAATTCAGTAATTCTTTCAATAATTATATAATCACCCAACAGGTTCTCCTTATTTACTGCCTAGATAAACCAGTTTATCAAGATGGGGAATTATAATCAAGAAAGAGTTTAATTCACACAGAGCCAGCCGAATGGGAGACCGGAGTTTTATTAGTCAAACCCATGTTCCCAGAAATTCAGAGGCTAGGGTTTTTCGAGGACAGGAAAGGCAGGGGAATGGGTGCTGCTGATTAGTTGAGGATGCAATCATAGGGGTGTGGAGCACGGTCCCAGTGCACTGAGTCTGCTTCTGGGTGAGGGCCACAGGACCAGATAAGAGTTGAGGGGGGAGAGAGAGATCCAAGTTGGCTGACTACTAGCAGCTCAGGATTGTAGCTCCCAGAGAAAGCGCACAGAACGAGAGGACGCCATATTTTTAGAAAAATGTTTGTTGCTTATGGATTAGGATTCCCAGCGGAGGAGCCCCACGAGTCACCAGCGCGACTCTTGTGGCCAGCATGGCGGTTTTGCTGGCTCTTCAGCACGGCAGTTCTCGGTGCAGAGTAAACGGGACTAGCTTCCCTTTTGATCGACGTTTGGATCTCCAGGAAGGCGAGTAGGGAAGCCAGACTGGAGATCCCCCGAGCAGAAAAGCACCACGAATCTTAATGCCGCGGTTTTAGCAGGCGCAGTGGGTTACTCAGATTTCGGTATTGGGAATCGACAAGTTGGACGTCCACTCAGAGACCTAAATTGAAAGTAGGTAATTACAGAGACGACAGGTGGACAAAATTACAATGACGGGAAGGAATCAGCCTAAAAAAGCTGAGAATACCCAGAAGCAGAATGCTTCTCCTTCCACAGGGGATCACAGTTCTTCACCATCAAGAGAATAAGGCCTGATGGAGAGTGAGTGCGTTCCAATAACAGAAATGGGCTTCAGAAGGTGGATGATAAGGAACTTTTTTGAGTTAAAAGAACATGTTCTAGCCCAATGCAAAGAAACTAAGAACCTTAAAAAAAGGTTTGACGAAATCCTAATGAGACTAGACAATTTAGAAATGAATATAAGGGAATTACTGGAACTAAAGAACACAATAAGAGAACTTCGCGAAGTATGCAGAGGTTTTAACAGTCGAATTGATCAAGCAGAGGAAAGGATATCAGAAGTCGAAGACCTACTAAATCAAATGAAACGAGAAGACAAGATTCAAGAACAAAGAGTAAAAAGGAATGAGCAAAGTCTCCAGGATATATGGGACTATATGAAAAGACCTAATTTACGATTGATCGGTGTACCTGAATCTCATGAAGAGAATGAATCTAAGTTGGAAAATATTTTTCAGGATATTATTCAGGAAACTTTCCTAACCTAGTAAGGAAGGATAATACTCAACTCCAGGTAATCCAGAGAACACCGCAAAGATATTCCTCAAGTAGACCAACTCCAAGACATATACTTGCTAGATTTATTAGGGTTGAAATAAAGGAGAAAATTTTAAGGGCAGCTAGAGAGAAAGGTCAGATTACCTATAAAGGGAAGCCTATCAGACTCACAGCAGACCTCAGCAGAAACCCTACAATCTAGAAGATAGTGGGGGTCAATATTCAATATCCTTAAAGAAAAGAATTTTCAACCCAGAATCACATATCCTGTCAAACAAAGTTTTAAAAATGAAGGAAAAATAAAATTTTTCACGAACAAGCAAGCACTCAGAGATTTCATCACCACCAGGCCTGTTTTACAAGATCTTCTGAAAGAAGCACTACAAACAGAAAGGAACAACCAGTATCAGTTATCTCAAAAATTCACCAAAACGTA
>PVKP010016805.1:0-47409 GCA_004027715.1 Plecturocebus donacophilus
GCTGGTCTTGACCTCCTGAGTTCGAGGGATCCTCCCACCTCAGCTTCTCAAAGTGCTGGGATTGCAAGCCTAAGCCACCATGCTTGGCTGTCCTCATTAATTCTCCTGCCAAATGTATATTTATTTAAAATAATTACATATATATGTAGACATAGTGTGTGTGTGTGTGTGTGTGTGTGTGTGTGTGTGTGTGTGTGTGTGTGTTGTGTAGAAACTGGGACTAGGTGATAATCTTGAAGTTCTCTAATAAAATAATTCTGGCTGATGTTTTCTATTTTTGTCAATTCAATCTTTGCAGTTTTTCATCTCTTATAATAAATGACTGCCTCTTAGTATAAATTTTAAAACAGAATCCTGAAGGAATCTTAAATTCAGTAAAAGCTTTAAAAAGTATTATAGAATTTGTAGAGTTGGACCTTTAATAAATTTGTGAAATAATTGTATTTGCTTCCTCCTTGAATGTAAAGCTATTATACAGATGATACATTTTGGGGACTCATTTTATTTCACTGTAAAAGCCACTGCTTTGGTGTGAATGTTTATGTCCCCCAAAGTTACATGCTGAAACCTAATTCCCAATACAATGGTTCTAAGAGGTAGACCTTTGGAGGTGAGTAAATCTTGAGAGAGGGGCCCTTATAAATGAGATTAGTGTTTTTATAAAAGAGGACCCAGAAAACTGCCTTGCTCCTTCCACCATGTGAGGACACAGCTAGAGGCACCTAGTATGAGTGAGGAAATGGCTTGTCACCAGACACTGAATCTCTTGACACCTTGGTCTTGAACTTCTTATATATATATGTGTGTGTGTGTGTGTGTGTGTGTAAAAGTCATAACACTATTCCTAAAGAACCCTAAAGTATAACAGACACACACACACATATGTATATGTAGTCACTTTGGGGCAGGATTTCTCAACCTCACCACTATTGGCATGTGGGACTAAATAAAGCTTTGTTGTAGAATCGGTCTTGTGCATTGTAGGATGTTTAGATGCATCCCTGACATCTATCCATTGGATCCTAACATATTCTAAATAATCACAAGCAAAAATTTCTTCAGACTTTTGCAAATGTTCCCTAGTGGCAAATCACCCCCAGGTGAGAACCTTTGCTCTAGAGTACTAAATGGAAAAACAGAAGAGTGAAAAATAAAAATTTCACTAGATTATGAAAGGATTGGTTCTGGTGTGCATGGGGAGTGCAGGAAAGGAGGGCTTGTAGTCATCCTCACATAGCACGTTTCTGAACAGCCTCCTGAACTATAACTAGGATAGTCCACAAGTCAGCCAGGAGGAGGTGAGACCAGTACAGAGAAGCAGACAACTTGGGTAAAATATGAAGACCTGACGGATCATGGAGATTCTTGATTCATCATTCCACACTGTTTGGGGGAGGTTCAGAAAAGAAACCAGTTTGTTATGTAGGTGATAGATCACAGTAGACACTTAGACACTTTCTAAGAAACTGGCAAACAAAATCCTGTTGGCGATGAGGAAATAGTGATCATTTTCACAGGCAAGTAAAATTTGATCAGATTTCAGATTGAGAAATGCAAATTGATTGCAGTGTGAAGAAAAAAAACTGAAGGGAGACAATTATAGGCAAGTATAGGAGTTGACTGCATGTAAGAAAAATACAGAAGAAAAGAAAGTGAAGTGTCTGCATTTGAATATAATTGGGAAAATAAATTAAACTGAATTTTTGGTCCATAATGAACATAATTATTCTGCCAAATTTATATTTATTTAAACTAATTGCATATTATGTGTATTTAGTGTGTGAGCATATGTGTGTATGTGTGTGTGTGACTGTGTATGTGTGTATAAACTGGTTCTAGGTTCCAATCTTTTTTCTTTTTTAATTTTGTGGGTATCAATCTTGCAGCACTTTAATGAAATAATGACTTTGGCTGATTTTTTTCTGTTTTTTTTTTTTTGTCAATTCAATCTTTACAGTTTTTCATTGCTTATTATAGATGACTACTTCTTAGTATAAGTTTTATAAGAAGAAACATTAAATTGAAAATGGCCTAAAAATATTGGGACTGAGCCATATAGCAGATATATGACTCAGTCATATATTTGTTTCAGTACTTTGGCCCATGTCAGCATTGGATGCCTTTACATTTTTTAACACATTGACTCCCAACAGTCAACCCCTGTCTCTTTCTAGAAGACTCCCCTCAGGTTGTGATATTTTGCCTGCTGGCACTCATGGGAGGGGGCATTGCCTGGGAGCTTACATTTGTCTCTGAGGTGGAACTCAAAAGGGACAGAAGAAATTCTCCAGCTCCTCTGCACCTGAGTAGGGCAACTCCCATGTGGCCTGTGCTAACCCTAGAGCATCCCTGCAAGATTGAGCCAAAGTTACTCCTCATCATATTTTGCTTGATATTTCACCTTTTCTTAGCCTGTATCCTTTTCTAGTAATTGCTTTCTCTAAACACATGGCTAGTGTTTGCAGAAAACAGTTGTTAATACATCGACACAAATCTTCGACAAGATCTGCTTTTTGCAAACCCAACCTTTCAGTTTGTGTGCTTTTTTGTTTCAGTTACCAGTGGTATACTGAAGACAACCAATCAACATTTGGATATCTGGAGATGAATATTAAAAAAACTGGTTGAAGTTTTAGGTTATGTGGATCTTAAGGAAATAATCGTCGTTTTTAACTGTTTTTGTCTCTTATCCTGTGTAATGCTATTCATTCATGTTTGCTCAAGTCTCTCAACATTTGGATTTAATACCTTTCAAATAAAAGAAATATGAACACAGATTTTTTAATGTGTGAGCTGACCCTTATATGAAAATAGCTGGATAGTGAAATTAGCATCCTGCCCTATTACCAGTATACTTTCTTTCATTATGACCTCTTTGACATTTGTCATTTGGACTGGAGTTTTCTCATTAACTTGACAGTTACTCATTCATTTGCTTGTTCTTTTATTTATTTATTCTTGTATTCATTGATAATAAATGTTATTATCTGTAAAATGCCGGGCTCTGTGTTAGTCATTAGGAAACAATCATGCATTAAAGAGTTCCTTTTCTATATGAAATATGACACTAATGTGTCATATCTTAGAAGAATATGCTCCTATCAATTAATAAAATATAAATAATTTGCTATATTCTGTCATGTAATATTAAGATATTACACATCATAGTCATTTTAAAAAGTATAAGCATAACTAAAAATAAATTAGACAATCTTGCTTTATACCTACAAAAATTTCAGAAAAACCAAACGCTAAAAGGAAGAAATCAGTCAGTTAAAATCAGAGTGGTTTTTCATAATCAGGATGCAGGACAGACACTGACTCTCTTATGCTTTAGCCAAAGCCTGATGGGAATGTTCAGTCGGGGGCTACCTGAGATTTTTCCTGATGTAACTTCAAGAGTCTTAATAAGAACTATGATTCCCACTATGCTGTGTGCTCACCCTCGCTGAATCTCCAGTGCTGCCCAAAACTGTAATTTTTATGATAAACCTCCTATTAAGTGTTCATTTAGTTGAATAACTGTATTTAATTAATCAAAATACTGTTCCTAGGCAATGAAATACATCATCCCCACATTACACGTGAAGTAATAGTCAAATAGCCTCAGGAGGCTAGCACACAATAAATTCTTAGTAATATCTTCTGTCTATAACACTGTTTTTCTAAGAGTTATCTTTGACTGAGCAAGGTCCTAAGGAAATAATAGATGTGTCTTTTGCCTATTTCAGAACTTGTGTGAGAGTAGTGGGCAGATGGTTACATCCTCTGTGTATGAAGACAACCTAGGAACCATGAGTGCAAAGTATAGGTTTTGAGGTAGGTCAGATACTCCCTGACATACCTTTTCTTTGTATAGTTTTTAAAAATGTATTTAATTTCTAATATATTTTATTTTTATTTGAATTAGGAGGAAGAGTGCTGTAGATTAGAATAGAGCTTCATAATTTTTAAGGTGTTTTCATTATTGCACAAGCATATTAGAGACAGTTCTCTGTCTACCTTGCAAGGATGCATCAAGGTTCAAAGGTACTTAGAGCACATAAAAGGGTTCTTTGTGGTGTGTGTATGTGTGTATGTGTGTGTGTATTTAAAGAAATCATAATAGTGATACGTATGACTTGTCGGATTCATGGGGAATTCCACCAATGACATAAAATCAATTACTAATTGATGAAAACTAGAAAGAAAGTAGAAGTCACTAATAAAAACTGCATAGGACAGTAATAAAATAAAAAAAAACATTTTTAATAGCTCTTTTCAAATATCCTGGTGTCTATGGATGCCCTGATTTTTACAAGTTGTTGCTACAGTCTAGTTGCAGGTAACTACATTTGATTTCCAAACATCCATTTCAGCTGAATAAATATCATTAAGTTGCTAAAGGTAAAGAAAACATTTATTCCTGATGTTATAACAGCCTACGTTTCTTGCTATTTTAATCTACTCTACCCAGAAAGGAACAAAGAATCCTGCAGGAGAGGGCTGAGGCAATCTAGAAAAACATGCAAATTCTACATGACAGGACCTCTGCCGAGTAGCCTTTGGCCCCACACTTTCTTTTACATTACCGGAGATAAATGCACTCTGAACAGATATGTTTGGTGGTTGTTTTGTAAATTTATTTCTCTCTTAATTATTGCTTTTGAAATGGTTTGACCTCATATTTGTATTTTGAAACTTCATGTATTTTAAATTGTATAGCTGTGTAGCAGGATAACACAGAGTAGAGGACGGCATTTATGAAATTTACTTTTTTACTGTGTACTAGTAGCAACCTTTTCAAACATTCTCAAACAAAAGTAATCCATGATTCAAAGACTAGTTCAGAAACATAATATACGTTGATAGAATTAGACCATGCCTTCAAATAATGCAAATTTGCATAAAGAGGATAGCTCTTCTAGGTAGGAAGAAAACATCTCTCTTTAAATAAACAATACATGTCATTCTTGTTTTGACAGCTGGCTTAAAGATTCCTCATGCTAGAAGGAGAAACTGCTTCATTAACACTGACACAGTTTTCATTGATTAGTTGTAGGGGTGATTAAGTAATTTTTCTCATGGAACTTCACATACCAAAAGATTATTCACCAAAAAGACATATAACAATGATGATATTCACCATATTACATAATATTTTTCCCATTGTTATTATGTTTATTCTAATTTTGTATTCATATTTGTGTTTTAAAAAAGATTCCACTATTCTTAAATATAAATTATGAAAACCCTCTACATTGATAATATTTTGTATCCTTAATTAACAAAGTAATCTATTTATTAGCTGCAAGGGGATGGAATATATACTGTATACAATATAATATATAGACCGATAACAATGTAAGTGGTTCTGAAGACCCACAATAACTTTATTGTAAATAAACTGCAGAGCTAGTTTGCAAAAGTGGACATTGGGAGATAGTAAAATATATCATTGTTCAACTCAATAATCTCTCAGTCTCTACCACTTCTCTAAATGTTGATACATTATCATGATAGCATTAGGGCAAATACTAACTGACTTTATAAAATATTAATGTCCTAGTAATTTCAATGAACTCAATATGAAAAAAAATTGCTTCAGAAATTTAGCAAGACAGTTAAATTCATTTACTTATTAAATAAGAAAGTTCCCAAATATCTTTCTAATATAAAATTCCACATGCTGCCTCTAAAGGGTTTAACTTTTACATATGTTCAAAGTTTCAAATATTCCTTCATAGCCTTCTATTAGAACAGATTTCTCCACTTCCTTGACCTGAAATTTACATTTCAACAATAATTCTGGCTAGCCTCTAAACATACAACCATTTTCTCCAATAGACAAAAATTAAATTCAAAATATTAAGTAGAAATGGCTATTTTAAAATTTACTTGTTTTCTCTATATTTATCTTCTCTTTTATGGCCAAATTTCTCAAAAAAGTAGTCTCCTTTTTCTCAAACAAAATGTTCTTCCCCATTCTTTCTTGAAATATCTCCAGTTTTGATCATAACACTCAGCCAAAAGTGACCTTCTTAAGGTTACAAATAATGTTTTATTCGACCTATTAGAAGCATTTGTTTGCTAGTGCCTCTTCAAAACCTTTTGTACTTGCATGTTAAGTGTACCTAAAAATATGTCAAGAATTTGAACATTTTTGGACTTTAAAAATATGATAAGTGAACTGAAAATTGTATTATAAGGTGTTCTACAGCAGGCATGATGGGACAGAATAAAAAGCAATCTTAAAACTCAAACGTGGGTCATTTATAGTGAGGTGGAGGTGCAAAAAGACAAAAAGAATAAAGAAAAGTAAAGAAAGCCTAAGGACTTATGGAACACTATCAAGCTTACCAACATGAACATTATAGAAATTCCAGAATAAGAGACAGAAAAAGAGAAGACAGTTCATCTGAACAAAATAGTTACTGAAAATTTCCTAAATCTAGAGATAAAATGGATATATAGAATTAAGAAGCTGAAAGCAAATTATATAGAATTAAAAAGCTGAAAAAAAACTCCAACTAGAATAAATTAAAAAAGAATTGCACCAAAACACATGAATCAAATCAAATTATCTAAATTAAAAACAAATTATCTGAGTTCTAATAATCAAATCAATTATTTAAATTCAGAGAATCTTGAATGCAGAAAACAAAAGCAATTCATCATATACAAGGAAATTTTCATAAAATTATTAATGGATTTCCCAGCAGAAACTTTGCAGCCCAGAAGAAAGTGAGGTAATATATTCAAAAAACTGAAAGAAAGAAAAAAAAACTGTCACGGAAAAACACTGTTGTTAACAAAACTATTTTTCGAAAATGAAGGAGAAATGAATACTTTCCCAGATAAACAAAGGCCAAAGATTTCGTTGTCACTGGAACAGCTCTCCAAGAAATGCTAAAGGGAGGCTTTTAAACTGAAATGCAAGGATATTAGAGATCAACACAAAACCACATAAGAACAGAGGCTTCTCTGTAAAGATAGGTGCATACATGAACAAATGCAGTAAACTTTACTATTGTATTTTGATACATAGAATTATAATGACAAAATCATAAAAAACCTGTAACTTTATACAAATAGGCATATAATACATAAAGTTGTAATTTGTTACATTAATAACATAGAATGGGAGGGATGGAGATTGTAAAAAAGTAAACTTTTTGCTTGTGATCAAAGTTATTAGTTTAAAACGGAATGCTACAACTTTAAGATCTTTTATGTAATTACAATGGTAAACACAAATAGTGTGCTTCAGTCTCCACACACACTTTCCTATTTCTATGTATGCCTAATGATATATTAGTGAAAACTTGATTTTTAAATCAAGGATTTAAAATGGACAATATAATGTCCAACTCTGAAAACTATATTTCCTCTCCTTTCAGGGCTTTAAATCAAGGACCTAAAATGGATAATATCATGTTCAACTCTGAAAACTGTATTTCCTTTCCTTTTAGGGCAATTTTTATTGTTTATTTGCTATTGTTCCTGCTATCTATTCATTCAGTGACTTGTCTGGACTAATTGGTAAAATCTCTATTTTCTATAGTATTAGCCAAATGATACCTCTTTTAAGTTAGATCCATGCTCAATTAATTACTGGTCAGTGATTTTATTAAATGCTTTGTACCATTGTTCTTTCATTCTTCGCCAAGAAGCCCGGGTGTATGTTGACATAATTTTCAATAGTTAGCAGTTGACAACATTTCATGTTTTTGCCTTAGCCTTCCTTTAATGGTTAAAACAGGTCCCAAATGTTAGCTAAGGATGACAGATGGGGCTCACTCATCTCTCCTGGACATCCAATCAGCCCTACACTCATACTTCATTTTCTAGACCCTAAGTAATAGGTGAATATATAAGCTTTTTTCAAAAGTCCTTATATACACCTTGCTCCCAATATCCTCCTTTTTTAAGACTGGCCAAGCACTTTACCCCAACTGGTACGCTGCCCTCAGGTAGCCATAAAGTTGGATAACTGTTGTTGATTGCTTTTGAAAAATTCCCTGAAGACAGGACTTTCCCTACAGAGTGAGCTCTAAGCTGGTCAATAACAGTTGTAATTGGGTGTTTTCAGGGAACTGCAAGACAGGTCAAATAGTAGTAAAACCTTAGTTACTGGATTTTTTGAGAAGCTTGAACCTGGGTCTGCCCCTCAATGGCTGCTAAGAAGGTATCTTTGCAGCTCATATGTTTTCCAGGCTGCTGGTTTTCAAGGTTTCTGTGGATCTGGGGAGAGAGTGATATGAAATACAAGGATGTGGCTTGGTAAAAATCCACACAAACCTTCTGTACCGAGGTTCAGTAGTTTTTCTTAAATAAACTTCTCTCAAATAGTTGCAAGGTTTTGGTTAATTTCTAGAGTTCCAAAAACATTAATTTGGACAATTTTACCATTTTTTAATGGGAAACAGATTTAGGGAGGTTCTCACTCTGTAATCGCAGAGGTGTCACCCTAGCCACTTATTTTAAATCGTATCAAGGAGGCTATTAATTTTCCCAGGATGCTTATTTCAATATTAAGCAATTTAAAATTACTTCTCACTGTTCTCACTTCTCACTGTTCTCTAGTTGTAGTTTCAGCCTTTGAACCATAATACATTTTACATGTACATTGGCTTTCTAGACTAAAATCTCATTTGCGGGCACTCTATTTCATATGCAGCATGTTTTCATATTAAGAGGAAAAACCATGTTTCCTATCAAAAGTCATTTAGCTTCCTCTGGGGGTGTGGGGAAGTATGCCAATTATCCTTTACCTCCCTAAAATTCAACAAAATAATATTATTGTATTAGAGCACAAAATTGTATGGGAAAGATAGGGGTACTTGATGAGCACCAAATATCATAATATGCATTTACATTCAATTATTTAATGTAAAAGTCCAGTGTTCTAACTGAAGAGTCAGAACATCTTGATTTTCTCGCCATACCAAGGTATTATTTTCCTATTTAAAATTGAATACTTCATAGAAAATACATTGCTAAGACATTCAATGGATCATTTAAAAGTATAATGACACATAATTATTCAAGAAACTAACTGCGCTTTGAAATTGCTTTGAAAATTGCTGCTTTCTGCATGCTTATGACAACAAATTGGTTGTTTTTGGAA
Source organism: Plecturocebus donacophilus (assembly GCA_004027715.1). Lineage (NCBI taxonomy): Eukaryota > Metazoa > Chordata > Mammalia > Primates > Pitheciidae > Plecturocebus > Plecturocebus donacophilus. Next base: position 9,110 of record PVKP010016805.1, read on the forward strand.
ACTGACAACCAGTACAGAGACCAGTAAAGAAAGTAAATATTTTGTGGTAAGAACAATCGTGTCCTGGAGGCTGCTCAAATTATTTTCATGCCTTCCTTTGACTTCCACACTTGAACCTGGAGATCTTAATGTTTTATTTTTTCTTTGTGTGCTTATTTATGCTTAGTAATCTGTGTGCAATAAATATATGCATAGTAAGTCTTGCCAGTGTAGGAGTTTTATACCACTGTGTGGGAGTAAACATTGTTTTGTTACTTAAAGTTATTTTACCCCTGTTAAAAGAAACAAAACAAGCATAATCATAAAAAAAAAACTTTTGAAAACTCCACAAAGAGCATAAATAAAAACAAAACAAATAAACAAAAGCAAGAAAGCCCTGAAATTGTAGTTCTTTGAAGATATTGGAAAATACCCCAGATATTGTAGAGATGAGTCAAAACAATACTAGATAGTGTCATTTAATAAATATTTATTTTGACATAAGACCCATCAAATTTCATATATTTTTAATGATGTGTACTCATATAATTTCTGGTCATTCATAATTACGGTAATTTCTCTAAATTCATGTGATTTATCAGTCTGGTCTTCTGCAGCCATGCGCATACAAAAGGCTACATAAGGGCTTTCAGACTTCATCTGGATTCGCTTAGTATTCAATTGCCTTAATGGAAAGGTTTATTACTGCTGCTAACACTGCCTAATAACTTGAATTTTATTAGGCTGTATTAGTCTTAGATTCTCTTGTATATTTTTCTTGTGTGGATATTGTATCTGACCTTAAAAACATGGCTTGTCTTTAGTTGTCTGCCACCTACATATAAGTTTCAATGTTAACAGTTCTTAAATGCAATGATTCTCAAATGGTGTTCCAAAGAGCTCTAAGCTTCTATTAAAATACCTTATAAACTATCACACAGTAGGTGACTGATAACAGTATGGACTTCTGAGTCAATCAGAACATTTACCTTTAATCTTGTTTCTTGTATCAAGTTTCATTTGAAAATAAAGACAAAAGAAGGAGTAAAGGAAAAAGCAAAGGAAAGAAAAAAAGCAAAAGAAATAGTTGAGGAATTCCAGAAAATAAAACACAAAACTCGCATACACATGGAACACTAATTTATTGTCCTCAATGATACCTTGCTATCCTTTCTGAATGCTCTCAAATAAGTATTTTTCCTATTTCTTTTACGTCTATAGATTAATGTATTGCGCTCTGAGAAAAGACACTAGGGAGGCAATAGCAGAAAACAATAAGCCCCTTTGTTCGGGTTTTTGCCTGTTCTCACATTCCCGATTTTCCTCTAAGACCAAAAAGAAAAGCATGGAAAAATGTTAATAGTTTTAAGTGCTTCCAACTTACATTCACACCAAAAGTCCTTAATGAGTTCTTGGCACCGCATATAATTTTTAGGCTCATTTTATGATGGCCTAGAATAATTTAATTATGTACAACTAATTTGTTCAGCAAGGACAACAAGAAAATATTTTAATGTTTTTTATTGTTATGTCAACTCATTTTTGTACACTCGGCCTATAGTTCTTTCATCAGAGCTGGCTTGGCAATTCATCATCTAAAGTACTGTAGAAAAAGCATCTTACTGAGGTCAGTACACTGTCTTTTATATTCATCCAAAATCGCCTTTCCATTTGCCTATCTAGACTGCTACTCTCTGTTTCTATTTACTTGGGAGTTTTCCAATGTCTTGACATTTTACTTTGGCTTTTTGAATTGTCTTCTTCTCTTCCTGCTTGTTTTGGTGACTTATTCAGATTCTCTTCTCTACATAACAAAATTCTGCAACCCTATACAGTTAACAATCTTCTCGGATATTTTGATTTATATATCATTTTCTAGACCAAAGAAGAAGTCTCTAACAGTCTCTGTACTATGAGATCCTATGAATTAAAACATTCTTATTTGCGTCTCAACTGAGAAAATGAATGATGGAAGAGGCAGGTGCCATAACAATTACAAATCCAAAGGGCAGCACTCTGATCAATTCCTGGTGCCTGGACCCCATATGCTATGTAGTAATTAATGACTTAGCTTCAAGTTCTGCAAGAGCCGTGGTTACTATTCCTGGTGCATGTAACACTCACTAGGTTTTTATTGGTCTTGACTGTTTTTCTGCTGCAAGAATTAATAGAAGTGCACCATCAATTTGAATCACAGGAACCATAATTCAAGGATAACTTCAGGATGATTACCAGGGAAACATAGTGATAAGCTTTTCTATTCTAACAACTAGCAAAAATATTATTTTTTAGGTGAGGGTTCCTTGACTTCCTGTAGAATACATTTGACAGATCTGTCAATTTAGTTTGAATCAAATTTGAAAATGTTCATTCTGTCAAAAGTCAAATGCAGTAGCAAGATATGCATTTTGTTCTCATTTCCAGTGAAACAAGTTTATTAAAATAAAGTTTAAAAGTAAGCTTGATTTAGGAAAAAAATAAAAGAAATTTTTAGTGAAAAACTCCTTGAGATTTCTAGTGCCCTTCTGTTGTTGAGGATTCCTTCAATTCACACATTTTTCTGATAGGTTAGTAGTAAATGTTTCTGTTTGAATTTCTTGATTTTTGAGACACAACAATCCTACTCCATTCACACTCCTACTTTCCAAAACAAACAAGTGTGGAAAATGACACGGAAAATAACTTTACTGACTCTTTGAACATGAAATTAAATTCCAATATTTTTCTATTGAAATGACATAAAAACAGTAGTTATTGAAACCATCTACCCTCCCTAGAGGAGCCCATTTTAGAAAAAGAAGAATGAGAAACTTTGTATTATATCACCACTGGTTCGAAATAAATAATATTCCATTTAGAAACCATTTAATTTGTTCCTCTAACTCATACTACAAATGTATATATGAGCCTGGAACTTCTCTTTTCAATTAAGACATAGGGCATAAAAGACCCTTGATCTCTGCATGGTTACAGGAAATAATGAGATACAATTAGAATCATAATTTTCTATGAAAATATTGAATAGCAATGAATGCAAGTAAAGCATAACAAATTTAATTTCAGCGGAACAAATCCTTTGTGGTTGGGTATAAAACCAGAGAATCATCAATATCTGAAGCAAACCTTAGTGGGATGGGGGTGTGAAGAGTTAAGAATAAGTTCATCAAGACTTGAACAGTACTGTGGATTGGCTGGAAGAATCAGGGTCTGCAAGATACTTAATTACAAAAAAAAAATTGCTTAACCTAAAAATTCCTCAGCCATCACTCTCTGCCAACCTCAGAATTTTCATGAGAACACCAGAATGAAGAGCGTTGGTAAATATAAATCTCTAGTCACTTGCATTATTATGAAATTCAGTTACATACATAGTTTCCAAATGGATGTAATATATGCCTGCAATGCAACATTATTAAGCCATAAAAAATGAAGTACATATTACAACATAAATGAAACTTGAAAACATATGCTATGTGAAAAATTCATTCAGTAGGGACCACATACTGTACAAAAACTTTTTTTTACAAAATTTCCAAAAAAGGTAAAATCTGTAGACAATCAATCAATGAAGACAGAAAGCAGATTAGTGCCTGCTAAGGACTTGGGTTGGGAGTGGGGATATGTGGCACAAGGGTTTCTTTTTGAGAGGATCAAAATCTAAGATTTTCTTTAGTGATGATGCACATAACTGTGAGTATACTAAAAAGACTCAATTATACATTTGGAATGTGCATTTTATCTCAATATAGGTATTAAAAGCATTATAGATATCCCTTAAAGAGACTGTTCAGGATATCCTAATTCATTTCAAAATACATAAAAAGCAGAAAAATTTGACCTAAAATCAAGAAAATAAAATAGGTGTATAGATGGTTATTCATTGATTATGTAGATAACAAAATTTGTAAAAAAATGCAGCTTAAAATAACTACTATAAATATAAAATTTAGAGAATATGGTTACCGCAATGGCTGAAGAGATAATATATTTCAGAAGAGACTTGAAAACAACAAAATAAAATTATAGAACTGAAACATGAAAATGCCAAATTTAAAAACTAAATAAATTGGTCAAAGGAAAATGAATACTGTACAAAAAAAAAAATAAATCTCAAAACAGGTAAATAAAAAATATAAACTATAAAAAAGAAAAGACTGAAAAAAGGAAGCATAATATTATGGACTTTGAGACAATATTAAGTCATTTCCAACATGGGTGATTAAAGTTCCAAAAGATCAGATGGAAAAAAATGGGAAAATGATATAGATGTGATAATGAAAATGGTTTAATTATTCTGAATTATATTTTTAAATGAAATCATGAATCTGAGAAATCATGAAACCCACAAACATGGAGGAAAATTCTCTAAAATAGAGAAAGAATATGTAACAAAATTATCAATTTAAAGTTATATATCTAGCAAAATATCCTTTAAAATTGAAGACAAAATAATTCATATAAATGAATGTGAAGAGAATTTATTGTCTATAGAGATGCATTACCAGAGTATTAAGGAAAGTTCTTTAGGGAAAAGGGAAATGATACCAAAATAATACTCCATTAATATTAAACATCACAGTTACTGGGTATGTTAACTGTGCACACCTATTTTCTTAAGCACACATGAAGTATTCACCAAAAATATAAAAATATCTTATTCGATTTCAGAGTGTGGACATTTTTATATAAGATGTTTGTGAAAAATAATTGACAAGAATATATTTTGAAAATTCCCCTATACTTGGAAATAAAGCAACACATTTTAAAACAGCACAAAAAGATAACGTAGAAGACATTAAAAAATAGAAAATATTTCAAACTGAATAATAATGAATTATGGCACATAAAATCTTAAGAGATGCAGTTAAAACCATAGAGCAATATTTATACCTTTAAATATCTTTAAATTATATTTAAAATGAATAATCTCAATTTCTATCTTTAAGAATGAAGAAATATGTATAGTACATTAATTCCACTGTATATAGAAGAAAGTACATAGCAAAAACAACAGCACAAAAAATTAATAAGAATGGTAAACCCCTAGGTAAACCAGTCCAAGAAAAGAAGCAAGAAAAAAACAAATTACAAATATCATCAGTGAAATCACCAAAGAACTTCTATAAAAGCTTAATAAAGAGGAGAAACTACATGCTAATGACTCAAACAACCTGCCTGACAAGGCACTTGTTTTGTAATAACCTAACTCACAAAATGAGTCAAGAAGAAACTGAAAATCAAAATAATGCACTGTATATTTAGAAAGAGTAATTTGAAACCTGAAACATTCTCACAAATAAAGCCCAATGTGCAGATGCCTTAAATGATAAATTGCAGTTTATATTTATGAAAAGGAAAATATACATATACTCTTTCTGGAAAAAAAGAAAGAAAAATATTTCTTAATTCATTTTTGATGCCAAAATAAACATTTAAGATTATTAAAATTATTTATTTGAGCAATTATTTTAGAAATTACAAGGACATTACAAGATTTTAAAAAATTACAGTCAATAACTCTGAATTACGAAGGCAAACTCATCTCTATACAAATCAAGACCAAGTGAATCTTACCACAACAATGCAAAACATCTGTCTACATAAATCACCATATAAAATATACAGTAATCACAAACATATCTGATTACAAACAGTGGAGGGCTTCAACAGAACCAATACTCATTTATGTATGATTTTTAAAAAACTCTCAATAATTTAAGAATAGAACCAATTAACCTCAATTTGATCAAAAACATCAGTGAAGAAACCTGCAACTAATCATTTTAGTACATATTCTATTAGCTCATGGCAAGATAAGGGTAGCTTAGTTTATCACTTCTGTTTACTATTATCTTCATGATTCTATTACATAAAATAAATTGGAAATAAGACATAAAAGGCACAAAGGTAGAATTAATATTGCCATTATTCACGTAAAACTTAATTCTGTATACAGAGAAACCGAAGGAAAGAACAAAACTCTCCTATAAGTAATATGTGATTCAGCAAGGTATGGAACACAAAATCGATATAGTAACTTGTTCTTTTATTTACTAGCAACAGAAATAGAGTAAATTAAATTCTAAACAATGCCTTTTGTACGAATGCCAAAATTGTAATCTTGGAAATACAATTACCAGTGACATGCAAGGGCATTTTCTTGAAAGTAGAAATATTGTAAAATGTAACAAAATGATCTAAATCAGGAGTTGGCAAACTATGGCTTGCAGAGCAATCTAGCCTATTCCCTTTTTAAGTGTGGCCCACAAGCAAAGCACATTTTTTTTTTAACATTGTAAGGAGATGTCAATATATCTCTCTCTAATGGTCTATCTGTCTATGACAGAAAAAAAATACGTGACATACAATACTTAAGTATTTTATAACTGATTTTTAGAGAAAAAGCTTGTCATTTTCTGGTTTAAGCAGAGATATATATCATACTTATGGCTTGTATGACTACATTCTTAAACTATCATTTGTCTTTAATTTGATCTCTACATTACTGCAATCTGTATCAGATTCCCAGATTTTTTGTTTGCTTTTGTAAAGACTATCCATTTTATCCTTAGACATATATGGAGATGTAACAGATCTATCATATCCCAAATAAATATCTAGAAAAAGAACAAATGTGGAGACAATTTTTAGGGTCTTAAAATATTCTATTTTTTGATTTTTTGTTTTGTAGTTGATTAAATAAGTGTATTCACTTGCCAAAACTCATCAAAGTATATAGGTAAGGTCTCTGCTTTGTAGTTTGTAAACAATGCCTCTGTTAATGTCAGACAAAGAGAAAGAGAGTAAAAGATAGAAACAGAAAAGCCACAAAAGAATATCTTAGACTGTCCAATCCCAACACCATCTTCCAGGGCTGAGTAGAATAGTGTGTGTCTCCCTGGAAAGAGGTCTTGAAATCAGATCCTGGACACCCTTCCACTATGTTGATCTTGTTCAAAGTGTTGTTAGCTATTCTAGATCCTTTTCATCTCTCTATGACTTCTAGGATCAGCTTGTCTATTGCTATAGTAAAGTCTGCAGGGATTTTGACTGTGATCACCTCGGAAGTATAGATTCAATTGGAGATAAGAGACATCTTAAAAATATTGAGTGTTCCATGAAGAGAGTACATCTGTTCACTTATTTAGATATATTTTAGTTTCTCTCTATAATGTTTTGTAGCTTTTAGTGTATAGGCATTACACATTTTAAAAATTATCCTTAGGTATTTTTAATTTTTATACTAATTTAAAATGGTATTTTCCTCACTTTTCATATTCTTTATTACTAAGATATAAACATGCATCTATTTTTCTACATTAATTGTGTATTCAGTAACATTGCTAAACTAACTTGATAATTATTTTATACATTCCATAGATTTTTACATTTTTTAATTTATTTTATCTGTGTGCATGAGAGAGATACACTACTTTGGAAACCAGTGTTTAACAGTCTCTTGGCTGTGAAACATTTTTGTGTAATCTGCATGTGTCTTTCAGTCCAGTGATTCTCACCAAAAGCACAGAGCTTCTACTCCATCCATGGTCCTTTACAATGAAAAACATTCACCTTGGGCAAAGTGATTTGACAACTGTAACAAATTTTAAATGCCCTTTCTGTGGGATGGTTGTACCTCAACACTTTCCTCATATGTCTACATCTAAAATTACAAATTTTAGCCAGATGTGGTGGTTCATGCCTGTAATCCAAGCACTTTGGGAAGCCAAAGCGGGTGAAGCGCTTGAGCCCAGGAGCTTGAGACCAGCCTGGGGAATATGGTAAAACCTTGTCTCTACAAAAAAATATAGGTATTAGCTGGGCACGGTGGCATGCGCCTGTAGTCCCAGGTACTCGGGAGGCTGAAGTGGGAGGATCACTTGAGCCTGGGAAGCCAAGGTTGCAGTGAGCCATGATCATGCCACTGCACCCCAGCCTGGGTGACAGACTGAAAACCTGCCTCAAAGGAAAGAAAACAATAATAATAGAAATAAAGAATAATATATTTTAAGAAAAGTAAGTATGAGATCAGAGGCTTCTGAGAATACAAAGATAATAAAGATTATTTTAATGTCATTTTTAACATGTTTTATAAGCACACATCAACTTGTGGCTAATTTGGTAAGCTGTCAACTTCAACTTTGATGTACTCTGAAATATAATTGTTTGTTTGAGCTCTGTCTTAGTCTATTAGTGCTACTATAACAAAATACTTCCCATAGGGTAATTTATAAACAATAGAAATATGTTTCTCACAGTTGTGGAGGTTGGAAAGTTCCATGTCAAGGCACTAGCAGATTCAGCATCTCATGAGGGCTCTCTCTTGCTTCAAAGACTATGCCTTCTCATTGCATTTTCATATGCTAGAGGGGAAAAAAAGACACATAAACGCTGTGCTAACAATGTACTAGCATGGAAGTGCCAGGGAGCTTACTGAAGCCTCTTTTACAAGGGAATTAATCCCATTCATGAAAGCAGAGTCCACATGACTTAATCATTACCCAAAAGACTTCACCTTTTAACACCACTTCAATGGATATTAAGTTTCACTATGAATTTTAGAGGGATACACACTTTCAAACCACAGCAATTTGAGATAGTTTTCTTTATAGCATGAATATATTTTCCTTTGTGATAATAAAAATACATGGTCTGGCAATGCTATTAGAAGTTGGGTGCTCATCAGCTCATTCAATAAATATTGATTGGGTTTCCACTATGTGCAATATAAGTCAATATCTGACTTTTATAAAATTATAATTATTGGCTGCCTTTCTTATATCTAGTGTAGCTTTTAAATATAAATCACGTTGCTGGAGTTCCAGCCACAGTATAGAAGCAGAGAGGAGATAAAATATTTTTTCTCTGTTTTTTACTATCAAATCTTGTATCACACTTCTGTTTTCCCAGTATTCATAGCAACTTCCACCATTGGTGATGTACCTGCTTTGTTGCAAAAGTTGGTAAAACCAAATAATTATTACCTTTAGTCTCCCTTCTCTCTTTCTCCTTTCTCTCTCTCTCTCTGTCTCCCCATCCTCTCTTTTGTGCACACACATGCACACATGAGCCAAAAAACATGTGACATTATTCTGGACTGAAAAACAAAAAGCTCCTCAAAATTAGAAGAGTTTAAAAAGCAAAGGAACCAAAACTGATGTAGGAAAACTGAGCTAAATGGTTATTTGAAAAAAATAAAAAATAAAAACAGGAAACAACCATTTGAGCAATTAGATAAAAATCTGAAAACTGGTATTCTTAAGTTGTTTCATAAATACAATAATTAAAAAAATAACTTTCTCAAATAGAACTACTTTTTTTAATCTTGATGGGTGTTTTAGAATAAATTAGCATAACAGACAAAAAAATTAAAACAGAAAACCATTAGATGTAATCCTGTTCTGACTTTCTCATTTTACAGAAAAGATATCTGAGACCCAGAGAGGTTAAATAACATGTCGAAGGTTAATCCTTTAGCTAGCTGTTTTGAAGAGATTTGGGTTATCGTTCCACCAAAAATAATTTAGTTTAAAAAATATTCAGGGAGTAAGAAGAACATATATAAGTTATATAAATTTCAAATATTTGAAAGATTATGTCTTTTAAACATAAACTATAGAAGATGATATAAAAAAACTGATAAGTGATCTCACTAATAAAACTGTGTATGGGGGAGGGAGACGAAGAGAAAGTTAAGAATACCAGCGAGCATGATTCTTAGTTTATGGAATGGCCTTTGCATACCACAAACTACTGTAGCCTCAGCTTCATTTGTTTTAGGAGATTATTACACTTTTTCTATAATATTGAATTTTGTTAAATCACTTTTTAATCACAGCAATCTTAGAGGACAAAACATGCATCTACCTGTCACAATTGCTGTATTTACTGAACTCTACCACAATTTCTCACTGAGAAACTTTTGCTGTTCCAATAATTGAAGTGAAACATGAAAAGTAAAATAAATTTACATCAAAATTATAAACTCTAACCTGATAATGTATGTAAAAAATGTTCTAGGATTTTTTATACTTATTAACAGGTCTCTATAGTAGTGAGGCATTCATATATTAAAAAGGATAAATTTAAAGGAGATTATTCATGTTTAAATCTATTGCTAACTACAGTGTATTTATTCCACAACTTGACAAATGGATTCCAACATTCAGGAATCAGAAACTAAAAAAAAAGAAAAAAAGTGTTATGGAAGATTTTACAAAAGTATAAATTTCATTTAAAGTTCTTCTATTTTTCCTTCTTCACTTCTTCCCTTTTTTTCCAAAGAATAGATTTTGTGGCATACAATGTGATATTTTAAAACCTTATTTAAATCTTCAAATGTGATGAAAATATTAGGTGCTTCTAAGATGGTATAGACACATATTTTCCTATTTTTGCTTATTAAGTTCAATTAGAAGTCCTGAATATTATATACAAAACAGGCTGGAGAGAAGAAGGCAAGCCCACAGGTATAACCAAAACCAAGGAACAAGATGGTGTGAGGCTTTTGGTTTCTCTCTTGCCTCACCAGATTTTGAGCTTAAGAAGATTTCACTCTAGAAATGCCAATAGGCACAGAGAAGCCTTACAAACTTGCCGTCTCTAACCCTGTGAAGAAGAAAGGGGAAACCCACAGACATGGAATATTTTTAGACAATAATTGCTCTAATTCAGACAAAAACTACAGAAAAATACTGTGGCTCTACTCCAATCCATGCCAGCAAAGTCCCAGGGGAGCACCTAAACTTCCACCCTTATGAGGATGTAATAAGGCATCTGTCTAGTTTATGTCACTGAAGGTCAAATAGGGATTCAGTGCATTCATCACCCATGACCCACAGTACACACTCCTACCCCTGACATGTCAATACTGACTGCATGAGACCAGAACTCTCACTCCAACTGAGCAGTATTGAAGAACTTCCACTCCTAAGTGTCAACACAGAGTATGTGGGAAGGCAGGAATCCTCTACTTGGCAGCACTGAGACAAAATCTTTCCATATTCCTTCCCGTCCTTTATCTGGCACAACAAACTGGCCAAGAACATTGAAATAAGATCCAGAGTCACATAACATAATGTAAGAAGGTCAAGTTTTTATTTGAAAATCACGTTCATGCCAAGAATCAGAAACAGCTCAAAGTAACTTTTTAAAAATGCAATAGATGCCAGCACTAAAATGACAGATTATGACAAAGATGTCAAAGCCGTCATAGTAAAAAGGCATCTGCAAGCTATTATAAGCATGTTTGAGACAAATGCAATGAAAAGAACGGAAAGCCTCAGCAAAGGAATAGAAAGTTTCAGCACAAAGTAAAATAAAAATGTTATAAATAAAAAATACAACAACCCAAATAAAAGACTCTGTATTTGAACTCTTTGGCAGACTGAAGAGGGCATTTAGAGGACATCATCAGAGAACACAGGAAAGAATTAGTAAACTCAGAAAAATACTCAAACTATTTCATCTGAAAAAGAGAGAGAAATAAAAACAAATGAAAGAGGGCCTCAGTCCCTGTGGGTCTATAAAAAATAATTCTAACATTTGTGTTATTGAAGTATTAGATGGAATGCATAAGGAAAAGTAGGCCAAAAAGTACTTAAAGATATAGTGACTAAATATGTTTTAATTTCAGGAAGAAATATACCTCTACTTATTGAAAGAACTAAGTAAATTTCTTAAAAGATTAACCTAAGTAAAAACCCTTTTAATACATATCATACTTAAATTTCTAAAAACTAAAGATGAAAAAAAATTTTCTGATAACAATCATAGAAGAATTACTCTTTGACTACAAGGCAAACCAAAATGAGTAATAGTGGATTTGGAGGCCAGAAGGAAGTAGCATAATATTTCTCAAATATTGAAATTAAAAAAAAAAGAACTGTTAATCTAAAATCGTATATTCAGTGAAAATATTCCTCAGAAATTAAAGAAGAACAAAGATATTCTCAGATAAAAGAAAACTAGGATTATTAGTCACAGTAAATACTCCATAGAAGAATGAGTAAAGCACTTTATATAAACAGAAAGAAAAAATAGAATGAAATTTTCAATATCAGAAAGAACATAGTAAGTGAAAATATGGTAAATATAATAGGTCTTCCTTCTCCTCTTCACTTATCTAAATTATTAGTATGCTTAATAGGTGAAGCAAAATTTATGACATTTTTAGATACGGTTCCAAATGTACAAAGGGAAAATATTTAAAACAATTACAAGTAGGGGAGGATAAAGGGATAAAGAAATGCAAGGAAATGAGATTTCTACCCCACTCAAAGTAATATAGCCAAAAATCACCATAGGAAAAAATCAAAATTGTATTATTTAAAAAATGGTAAAGAAGAAGAAAAAACCAGATAAATGGAAAACAGAACAAAGAGATTTTTTTAAATGTTAAGCACTAGTGTGTTATCAATTACTTTAAATATAAATGGCCTCAGTACAACAATTAAATAATTGAAATTGGTAATGAATTTTTTAAAAGTTGATGAAACTGTATGCTGCCTATAAGAAACTCACTTCAAATATAATAACTTCGCAAGTTAGAGTAAAATGGAAGGAAAAAGGTATATCACACAAACATTAATCAAAGGAAGGTAGGTGTGTGTATGTTAATACTAGAAAAACTAGATTTCAGGGCAATAAAAATTATCAGAGATAGAGAGAGACATTGTGTGATGATTAAATGATGTCAATCTACCAAAAACCTACAGCAATCTTATATGGATATAAATCAAACATCAGTGCTGCAAAATGTGTAAGATAAAAACTGACAGAATTAAGAAAGAAAGTAGACAAAGAAATCAACAATTGCAAGTGGAAATTTAAAATCCACGTGTCTGCTGGACACAGTGGCTCACACCTGTAACCCCAGCACTTTGGGAGGCCCAGGCAGGTAGATCATTTGAGGTTAGGAGTTCAAGACCAGCCTGGCCAACATGGCAAAACCATCACTACTAAAAATACAAAAAATAGCCAGACATGGTGGTGCGTACCTGTAGTCCCAGCTACTCAGGAGCCTGAGGCAGGAGTTTGCTTGAACCTGGGAGGGGGAGGTTGCAGGAAGCCAAGTTTGCACCACCATACTTTAGCCTGGGCAACAGAGTGAGGCTCTGTCTCAACAATAACAACAGCAAAAACCCCACATGTCAACAAATGATGAACCAGACAGAAAGTCAAAAAGGATACAGAAGAACTTAACAATATCACCAGTCCACAGACTATAGTCAACATTATAATATACTCTCCCAAACAACATAGGAATACATATTTTTTGAAGGGTTCATAAAGGATTTACCAAGATAGATTATATTATGGCCTATAAAACAAATATTAACAAGTTTTAAGGAATTAAACTCATACATAGAGTGTTCTTCAACCAGGATGGGATTAGAGAGAGATAAGAATACTGGTGAGCATCATTGTTAGTATATGAAATACACTGATCAGTAACATAAAGGGAGCAAAAAAAGAGAAAAATCTGAACACTTGGAAACTAAGTAACACACTTATAAATAATCCAGAGGTCAATTAAAATATACATTGAATTGAATGAAAATATAAACTAAAGAGGATAACTCATAACACTAATGTATTAATTAGGAAAGTGAAAAAGTCTTAAATCAATAATCAAAACCCCAAGCTCCAGAATCTAGGAAATAAGAAAATTGCAAACCAAAAGCAAGAAGAAGAAAGAAAGTAATAAATACAAGCACAAAATGAAATGAAATTGCAATAAAAAAGAAAACAAATTATTTAAAAGGGTGATTTATTAAATCATTCATAATATTTTAATCTTCTAGTAAGATTGGCAAAGAAATAAAAAAGTGAAAACATAAAGCAATAACATGAGGAATGAGACAGGGGATTTTAATACACATCCTTTCAGCATCAAAAAAATAAGGAAGCCCTATAACTTTTGGACACATAATATTGATAAGGTACATACAATGAACCATTTAAATGGTTTAAACCATTTTTAACCATTTTTAAAAATCTTCCATATTTTACGGAATATGAAATCGATAATTTGAATATCCCTAAAATTCTGAAGACAACTAAGTTTATGATATAAAAATCTCCCGAATAACCAATCTTCAGGATGACCTAATAGAAGCCCCTAGTGATCACTGCCAACTCCCAAAGGGATATCAAATTGAACAACTATCCACGCACTCAAACTCCTTCACAAGAATTAAAAAATGGGTGAGAGGTTACAGTACTTTGTTTTACAGAATAGTCATAAAAGACATATTGAAGAGGGTAAGAAGAACAGTCTTGCATTGCTTGCACCACCCGTCCTTGAATTCCAGGCAGTACAATGCAGAGAGAGGATCTGTCTGTGTGAGGGAGGGAGAGAGAAATGTGCAGGGAGGGTTACCTTGGAACCCAGTACTAGATCCGTCACAGTAAAATAGCACTGTGCAGATTCTATGGCCCTTGAACAGAGCTCCTAGGCCTGCCTTGGCCCAGAAGGGAATCTGTTGCCCCAGCAGGACAAACCCAAGTCCTGGCCTGCTTCATTGCCAGCTGACTTACTATGGGCCCCAAATAAGTTTGAGTGGCAATGAGGTTGTAACAGCTGAGTTTCCTGGGCAGACCACAGTGCTGCACTGGTCTCAGAGGCTGTGGGCTCAGGATGCAAACCAGCACAACATTGGCTGTGGCAGCCCTGAGGCTGCCTGAGTCACCACCTCCTAGTCACCCAGGCAGTGCAGTATGCAGAAAATCTCCTTCTGCCTGGGGAAGGAGAGGAAAGTGAAGGGAGGACCTTGTCTTGCAATCTGATACCAGCTTTACCACAGTGAAACACAGCACCAGGCACAATCCCAAGGCATCTGATTCCAGGCCATTGCTCCCAATTGGTACTTCTAGACCCACTCTGGGCCAGAAGGTAATCTCCCACCCTAGTGGGATAGACTCAAGTTATGACTGGCTTAACCATCTGCTAATTATAGTGGTCTTGGTCTTGAATAAACAATAGCAGCAGCCAGGCAGTAGCAGTTATGGGTCTTGGGTGCAACCCCAGTACTGGGGTGGTCTAGAAGGCAATAGGTTTGGAGATCATTCTATCAAATTGGCTGCTTAAAGATGATGGTGACCAAGGTTAGACCATGGAATTACATAAGCATTAGCCTACTGGAATACTTCACTTGTGAAGTCAGTTCTTTAACTGCAAACAATGATGTGGGGATTCCATGAAAATGAATAAGGCATTCTGTAACTGTACAGATGGTAGTTTTGGCAGAAACATCGCATGCAGAGATTCCAAATACATATTTGAGTGTCTATTCCAGTAAGAATAAAACACTTCCTTTTCCATGATGGAAGTGTTCCAATGTAATCAACCTGCCAAGAGGTAACTAACATATTTCCCAAGGGAATGGTGCCATATCAGAGAAATCAGTGCTGGTCACTGCTTCTGGCAGATGTGGCATGCCTCACAGCCTATTGTCAAATTGCCCTTGATGAGTGGATGTCCGTGTTCTTGAGCCCATGCATAATCTCCACCCCTGTTACCACAGCCATTTTTTTATGAACCCATGGCACAATGACAGCAATTTCTGGGGATAGAGAATGACTGGTTTCCACAGAACAGGTCATTTTATTCTGTTCCTTTTTTACATCTTCTGAGATCACCTTTCAGAAAGCATTCACATAGGACACAAATATCTTTACATTTTTTGTGCACTCAGATAAAAGTAAATATGTATCTTGTTCCTAGACCTCTTTGTCTCCAATTTTCAACCAGGTTCCTTACTATTCCATGATAATCCGGCCAAACCATTGGCCACAGCCATTGAACTGGTTTTGTTTGTTTGTTTGTTTTAATTTAACTTTTACTTTAGATAGTTGAGATACACATGCAGATTTGTTACGTGGGAATATTGCATGATGCTGGAGCGAATTACTAGAGATTTTTACTTCTGGCCATTTCTCCTCCCAGGCAAAATGAACAACCAGGTGCATTGCTAAAATTTCTGCCAACTGGACGAATTTTGTTTGCTATTGTTCATTAGGAATGTTCCAGAAAGACACTGTAGTGCTGGAGCACTTTCTGATGTTGCTCTGTTATCACACAGAACCATCTGTAAACTAGGCCTAATTTTCCTCTTCCTCAGTTGATGGATGGCAGAGCAGCTAGCACAGCAGCAGAATTGCAAAGCATTCTGTTGTTTTGGGCTTCATTCAAGCTGGTATCTTTTTGGGTCACTCAGGGAGTGGGCCCTTGTATCACACCCAAATAAGGAATATGTCACCTCCAAAATCCAAAGAAGACCACTAATCCTTCTACCTCTTTATTGGTGGTATGAGGGCCTAAAAGCAGTAACTTACTCAACATTCGAAGGGGCATTTCAACATGCCACGTACGATCAAAATCTCACTGATAGTAAAGCTCCCTGAATTTTTGTCAGATTTATTTTCTACCCTCTGACATGCAGATGTCTTGCCAGTATTTCTAGAATAGTTGTTACTTTCTTCTCACCATGTCTAATCAGCACAATATCATCAACGTAATGAACTATCATAATGTTTTATGGAGGAGGAAGGCAACGAAGGTCCCTATGAACTAAATTATGGAAGAGAGCGTTGACATACTCCTAAGATAAGACAGTGAATGTGTATCTCTGACCTTGCCAGCTGAAAACAAACTGCCACTGTTGGTCATTACTAAGAAATATAGATTTTAAAAAGCCAAATTAATAGCTGCATACCAGTTCGTAGGGCATGTGTTAATCTTCTCAAGCAATGAAACTATGTACGAAAGTGCATTTGGAATTGGATAAACTGCCTGATTGAGTTGACAACGTTTCAGTGTCATTTTCCAAGATCCATTTGTTTCTGCACAGGCTAAACAGAGAAGTCGAAAGGACATGTGGTGAGAATCATTACTATGCATCTCTTCAGCCCTTGCTGGTGGCACTCGTCTCTGCAATTCTTCCGAGAATGCTTTATTGCTTTTGACTTACTATTTTTCTAGGCTGCAGCAGTTATAGTGTCTGCCACTGGGTTTTATTGATGATAGCCATAGTGACGTTGGTAAAATGATTATAACAGATAAAGAGTAAGTTTTGGACCATGTAGCAGGTTTCTTTCTCAAGGAACCACGCCTTCCTTCATTTCGGACTCTGAGTTTGAGAATTTGGCACTGAGAATTTTTAAGGGACTATGTGTGACTCTCTGTTTTAGAAATTCAACTTAGAATTATTTTCAATAGACCTAGGACTCTTCTGCTTATACCAATGAATTAAGAACTTAGTAACCTGCCAATCTGTTTCTTTTCTTGAAATATCATGACGAACTAGCCAAAGTCACAGATCTCTGCAAGTCAGACTATTCTATGTATCACTTTGGCTCATACACATGCAACAGGAACCATATCAATTTTGTCTTTGGTGATCAAGTGCTGTCGTCTATTCCCTGTCTCCGGGGATTCCATTATCCCCATTAACATTTCGTTTCATGGTAGTAGTTCCCACTGCAAATTCTGAACTACAGAGAAGAGGGACCACCAAGGTCTTCAAGGATGCTGGGGCTCTCCAGGGTAATGTGTTTCTCTCAGCTGTGATATAACCTGTCTTTTCGGGACCTTCTCTGGGTGTGTGAGCAACACTACATGGTAATCCACTCTAATACTCCAACTGCACTAAGACAATAGATACCTTCCTAGGCAGTATTCCAAGGCATTTCCGGCATTCGAACTTCAGGTAGTATAGGCCACCCTTCAGTCCACGTCAAACAATCAAACACCCACATTCTTGCTAAACCCGCAAGCTAAAATACAGAATCTCTGCTTAGTGGGTCTATCTTAATACACTTGCCCTGATCTAACTTTATGTTCCTTTCATCATTTTCTCACTCCTTTAATATCCATTCCCACATATATTCTTCATATTTATATCTACAAAAATTGGAAAAACCAGGCAGTACTTTCAGTGGGTTGCACATTTCCTCATCAGTCACCCTTTGCTGACAAAGAGGCAAAGAAAATCCAAATAAAAGGAGATACATACTATTTTATAAATTAAAAGACTCAACATAGTAGAGGTGTCAATTCTCCCCTAATTGATATACAAGTTTAACAAAATTCCAATTTAAGTCTAGGAAAGATTTTTCTGTATATCTATTCATTATTATTCTAAACTTTATAGGAGCAATTGTTTTTTCATATAAATTTATTATATAACTAAGAGCTAAAATAATCTTGTAAAAAGAAGAATCAAGTAGAATGAATCAGGGTACTCAATTTTAAAGCTAAATATATAGCTATAATAATCAACAGTGTGTGTTAATGGCAGAAATATAGGCAAATAGATCAGTGGGATGGCATATAGAACCTAGAAATAAATCCACACAAATAAGCCAAACTGAGTTTTGATACAAGTGTAAAATCAATTCAATGGAGGAAAGGTAGCCTTTTCAACAAGTAATTCTGGGGCAGTTAGACGTCAATAAGTAAAAAAAAAATAAAAATAAAAAACAAAACCAAAAATGACCTGTCTCACACCTTACAGAAAAGTCAATTCAAAATGGATTATGAATTTACATTTAAAATATAAGTCATAAAAATATTTAATGAAACAGGATACCATCTTCAAAATCTCAGGTTAGGCAAAAAGTTCTTAGACTTAAAACAAACAGCGTGTGGTATAGCCATACAAAAAAATATGATTCAGCCATTAAAAGAAACAAAGTAGTTTGGGGATGAATTTTAAAACAGTATGTTAAGTGAAAGAAAGACACATATTGCATTATTCTACTTATATGACATATTCAGAATAGGTAAATGCATAGTCAGAATGTGAATTGGTGTTTGCCTCAAAATGGAGGGAGAGGGAATGAGGACTGGGCTCTTGAGGTATGTGGGGTTTTCTTTTGGAGTGGTAAAATTATTTTCAAACTGATAAAGGTGAAGGTAGTACAATGTTGTAAATGCCGCTGAATTTTAAAGTGGCAAATTTTATCTAATATTAATTTCACCTCAATAATAATAAAAAGACCAATCTGTACATGAATACGTATAGCAGACTTTTTTGTAATAGCCCAAAACTGGAAACAACCTAGATGTCCTTCAAAAGGTGAATGTTTAAACAAACTGTGGTATATCCATATCATGAAACACTTCTCAGTAATACAAAGATGCAACTGACACATACAAAACCCTAAGTGAACCTCCAGAGAACTATGTTGATTGAGAAAAAAAAAATCCAGCAAGTTACATGCTATAAGATTGCAATTGAGTAACATTCTTGAATGAGTAAACTATGGAAATCAAGAACAGATCAATGAATGTTGGGGGCCAAAGAGTGGATGGAAGTGGAAGGTAAGTGAGTGTGGCTCATTTTAAATATTCCAGATCTTGACTCTATTTTCTTAATATCTTAGTTGTAATATTGTACTTTAATTTTGCAAGATGTTTCCATTGAAGAAATATACATATAGAGGACATGGAATTTTTCTGTATTTTTCTTACAGCTACAATTACCTCTCAATCAACACTTCAATTAAAAAATATGGTGGAAGTCAGTGGCTCATGCCTGTAATCTCAGCACTTTGGGAGGCTGAAGCAGGCGGATCATGAAGTCAGGAGTTCAAGACCAGCCTGGTGAACATGGTGAAACCCCATGTCTACTAAAAATACAAAAATTAACAGGGCATGGTGGTCGGTGCCTATAATCCCAGGAGGCTGAGGTAGGAGAATCGCCTGAACTTTGGAAGCGGAGGTTGCAGTGAGCCGAGATCACGCCATTGCACTCCAGACTGGATAACAGAGAAAGACACTGTCTAAAAACAAACAACCAAAAAACTGCATATTTTATATCTTAAAGACTGTCTCCTTTTTTCAAAAATATGGCAATGGCCTATTTCACACTATTTTACATTACTTGCTGGCAACCACGCCTGTTCTTCCCATCTTTTGTCCTGTCCCACTGAAGACCATCATTTTTACTCTGAAGTCTCTGCTCAACTACCACCTTGTCAGTAGATCTTTTATTATTCTTTCTAGATTGGATCCTTTCTTATGTTCTGTTCTTTTTGATTACCATTTTCCCACAGTATTTTTCTTCATAACTGTCAGCGAATACTGACATAATCTTTACCTGTCTTCTCCAACTAAGATATAAACTACAGTAAGGATATGATTTTGTTCATTGATCCATCCCTCTGAATTGTAGAATGTGCTTGGCAAGAAATAGACGCTCAGCACATGCTCCCTGAATCAATGCCACTCAGAAGCGGAGCTGCTTACTGCAGGTTTTCAGCTGTGCCGATGACACTTGAGTGTCTCCACAGCTTCTGATAAAAAAGGAGCATAATATTAAAAACTCACTTGCAGAATCTGCCTTGCAAATAGAATCTCCCAAAGTTAAAGAAAAATAATAACCTATTATATTAATGAGATTATTTTAAACATTTCTAGACTAACAGAAACAATAACAACATTTTAAAAATTAGTTCACCATATTTAATTGTTACTATAATTTGAATTTTCATTTGGTCATACTATTCTACTGATTTGTAAATGTTTGGTCAATGTGGGATTTTTTGTGAATCTCAAAAAACAAAAAGCTGTGACTTTTTTTTTGCTACTGATAATATTTGCTTGTCTCCAAGAATCTTAGCTTTTAAGAAAGATAAAGGAATAAAGGACACTGAATTGAGGGGACTCTCTATAGAAGATATGATGAATGTCTCTATATTCTTAATCTCTGATATTATTGTGGATGTATGTATATACATATGTATGTATTGTAAATATATTAGTTACAATTAAGTGTCATAAAATGATTACAGGCAGTTGATACATTTATCTAACATATTTATAATGAAAAAAGTGTCTTTATTTTACCTCTGTCTTCAAACATTAGGTCAAAAAGTAGTACTCATTCTAACAAGTGCACATCCCCTGATCCATAGTGATAAAATAAATAAAATTCTATTTTACGTTTGTCTTATCATATCTTAGTAATTATATAATATAGCAATGGGCAGTGTGAACAGTACTAAAAACATTTTGTCGTCATATTATTTTATCTGTTTAGATGAGTTTTTGAAGATGCAAAAATTAAATGAATTATTTACTCTGCAAACTACAGCAATTCATCAACAAAAATTATTTTATTGCTGATGTCTTCACCACCAGTCTCTCCATCTGCTTAAAAGACTAAATTGCTTTCCAGTTGCTACAGAGATGAAAAAAGCAACAACAACAACAAAAATACTTAGATTATTACAACCCTTGTGTCATCACGAGTTTGCCTACCTCTCAGCTTCAACTTTTGTTGTTAATTTTTCACTATGGTGAAGGCACATCTGCTTTTCTTTCATTTCAAAAAAGTATATTTATAGGCATTTCCCTGCTATTCTAACTCTAAAATTAAGACATGACAAATAACAGTATGAATATCTGATGCAAGAATGCAGTTTCATAAAAAAAAAAAAGACAAGATGTCTTAGTTCATTCTTGTTGCTATAACAAAATGTTTTAGACTGGGTAATTTATAAATCACAGAAATTTACTGCTCACAGTTCTGGATACTGTGGTGTTCCAGACAAACATACCAGCAGTTTTGATCTGGTGAGGGCCCATTATTTATCGATGGCACCATGTAGCTGTCACGTGGCAGAAGAGACAAGTATGCTTCATTTAACCACTTTTATAAAGATACCAATCCATTAATAAAGCTAGAATCCTTATGACTTAGTAACTTCCCAAAAGGCCCAATTCTTAATAACACCAAATTGTGAATTCTGTTTCAGCATATGAATTTTGGGAGTATACAAACATTCAACCATAGCACTAAAATGGACTGAATTGACAATGAGCTTGAGTCACTTCATTATATCTTAGTTTCCCATTAAATCATATATACTTCTAAAGGTACTGAAGTTAAAATGCACAAAACTGCTATATAAATATGTAGATGAAACTTCATTACAATGGTTTAAAATAAAATCCATGCAAATTGTTTGCTGCAAATTATATTTTTATAATAATCTAATAATAAATTTAGTTGTTTTAAAATTTGGATTTTATCTATAAAATGAGAACAAAACTTTCAAAGTTCACATCTTCTTAACTATTGTAGCAGAATGCTTTAGTCTTAGGAGAAACTGCAGCTGTAGGGGGAAGCACGGCAAATTTGCCTTTAATTTATAGAGATTCAGCTCTTGGTGCTTGGGCAAAGAATAAGAATTACATTAAGCAGCAACAGCAGCCGTGAGAGAAGGAAGACTGAAAGAAGAAATTTCTATAATGAGGTTGATCCCCAGCCCCATGCCACTCATGGACTGGATAAAATTCATACATGTCTTTTGTGAGAAAGGTGAGAGATGTGAATCTCTTCCTCATTTGGTCCCAGTCTGCAGATGTGAACAAGAGCCAGTTTATCAGGGAAGTAGGGACCGAGAAGCAAATCTAGACATGTCAGACACATTGAAAGACAGTATTTTGAGAAACTGGAGCTCAGTGAATTATTTCCCTGCTTGTTCTCTGCCTGAGATTGGAATAATTGACAGACAAATGAGTCACCGAGCTACAAGCAGCACTGAAAATGCTATCATGCCATGGTTTATACCTGGAAAACTTTTGGTGTGCAGGAATAGAGAAGCTTATTTATCTCCTTCATACAGCTGCCATCCAAGACAAGGAAAAATTGGGAAACTCAAACTACCTTGTTTTTGTTTTTTTAATTTTTGCAACTCACAAATTCTTTAAGTCACTACTCCAGTCCTATAGAGAAATGAATAAGGTTGTAAATAGCAGAAAGATTATTCTAATAGTGAGTTCTCCATATGAAACTCTGTATCAGAAATAGGAATTAAATTTCTTCCTAAATTATATGTCTTCTTTTCAAAATAATTTATCTAAATTTTATATATTTTGCTATATATTCAGAAATTAAACTTTAAGTGCATTTTCTCATTATTGAGATGTAATATAAGAGGCATAATCTTTCACACATTTCTATCTTCTTAGTGGCAGCTTTAAACCCTGGACTTCGAGATTCTTTTGTAGTCAGAAACTATGTATTAATCATTTTTTTGTGTGTCTCGTGGCTTGACATAGAAGAAATATTTCATATATTTTTATTAAGCTAATGATTAAATACAAAGTGAATTTGTAAAAAGAATATTATTTCTATGATCACCAAATACTAGGTATTGGGTGACATTCTGTAAACAAACACATTTGGTCAAAATATGCTAACAAAGTCATCTATAAGGATTTATAAACCACAAAAATACATACACGTAAATCTGGTTTCAACTTGAGACATATGTGTTATTTCACACTAATCTAAAGCCCACTATGTCCCTGTAAGAACCAATAAAACAGCACAATGTTTGAAGCATTATGCAGTAGGGTGTTTCATAATCTCTTCTTCGTCCTTGTGATAAACAAAATTTAGCAAGGGGATCTTGGTCCTTTCGTGTTTTCCAAAATGATGTTGGCTACTAATTAACTAAATTGAACAGTCACCGCACAGTTCATTTAGCTCTACGAATTAAGCTGGATTTGCTTACTAAAAACCTGTAATATTTTCAGCAAACGAATTTCTAATCAGCAGAACATGAACAATACATTCTGCATATTCGGGTACACTTTACAGAGTTAAATAATTTATGCTAATGGTGAAGAAGTGAAATACCATCACATAACACTTAATGATGAGGATACATTCCAATTAATTAATCTAGGTGATTTTTGTCATTGTGCAAACATCATGGAGTGTACTTACACAAACCTACGTGGTATATCTAGCCTACTACACATCTAAGCTATATGATGTAGCCTATTAATTCTAGGCTACAAACCTGTACAGCATATTAGTCTCATGAGTACTAAAGCCCATGGTAACACAATGGCAAGTATTTGTGTATATAAGCACATCTAAATAGAAAAGACACAACAAAATGTAGTGTGAAAGAAAACAAATGGTACACCTGTCTAGGTCACTTGCCTTGAATAGAGCTTGCTGGAAGTTTCTATGGATGAATCAGCAAGTGGGTAACATGTCAATCGAAGGACATTACTATACACCACTGTAGGCTTTGTAAATACTGTACACTTAGACTACACCAAATTTATTTCAAAATATTTTCTTCTATAATAAATTAACCTATCTTACTATAACTTTTTATTTTATAAACTTTTTAATTTTTTAAACTTTTGACTCTTTAGTAACTCAGCTAAAATGCAAACACACTGTAAGCTGTACAAATATATTTTTAAAATATTTTTATCCTATATGTTTTCTATTTTAAAATTTTCCCCCATATATATATATATATATGTATATATGTTTCTAGTCCAGGAGCCATATATATATATAAAGAGAAAATCTTATTAATATTCTATATTG
The DNA here is from genome assembly GCA_004027715.1 of Plecturocebus donacophilus. Lineage (NCBI taxonomy): Eukaryota > Metazoa > Chordata > Mammalia > Primates > Pitheciidae > Plecturocebus > Plecturocebus donacophilus. The sequence continues at coordinate 33,460 of PVKP010016805.1, forward strand.
ACATAGAATATTATTTCTATTATTATTTCTAATATTAATAATAATATTAATATTATTAATAGAATATTAATATTCTATATTGACATAGAATATTATTTCTGTGGTCACCAAATACTAGGTATTAGGTGACATTCTATAAGCAAACACAATTAACCAAAATATTTCACAAACACATAAATCTGGTATCAACTTGAGACATGTTATTTTACACTAATTTAAAACCCACTGTATCACTGTAAGAACCAAAAAGACAGCACAATGTTTGAAGCACTTTGGATTTTTAAGATTTATGCAGTAGGGTATTAATTTTATTTAATTTAAAATCTAAGACACAAGCACACACATTATCATAGACTTACCCGGGGTCAAGATTATCATTATTACTGTCTTCTACCTCCACACTTTGTTTCACTGGAAGATCTTCAGGGACAATAACAGCTCTATTATAATCTTATGGGACCACCGTTGTATATGCAGACTGTCATTACGTGGTCTATGACTATTTCCAACCATTTCAAATGCAAAAGTAAAGGCAAGGTGGGTAATATTTGAAAGTAAGGAAGGGAAAGGGAAAGGTTTTTTTTTTTTTTTTAAATATATATAGTAGAGGAAATGCTGTTTCACAGAGAAAGTCCTGAGAGTCACACAAAATTAAGCTTGTTTAACATGGTCTCTCTGAATATATACCAAGCACATATTATGATATGTTCTTCTCTCTTGGCACTCTAAGATAGCGTTAGGCAAGGGTTTCACATCTCTAAACTGTTTCTAAATAATTTCTTCTGGTGGTGGGCTTATCATAAAGAATTTAAAAATAGCCTAGTAGAAAGTCTCTAAAAGGATGCTTTCCCAAAACAGAAGTGCAGTGGGTCATATGTTAATAATGTAATCTAACTAAGCTGAAAGAAACCCTGCAGGTTAAAAACAGCTTAGGATAGAACGTTGAGAAAGAAGATGACATTTCCAGAATATTAGGCAATTCATAACTATTACAGAAAAAGTATTAATTGGAATGCACAGCAGACAACATATAATCAGTTAAGAGACTTGGAGAACAACATTCAAACAACATGTAGTTTATTAGGTCACTTTTTATTGTTACTTCTGAGTTATTTTTTCTCCATTTCATGAGTGTTTGAGTTTTCTTGACTTATAAAATGAATAAATATTTAAATTTTAAAAATAATAACAACATCTAGCCCTTGAAGTCAAATTAATCATTTGTTTATACACAGTTAAGTGGATCTTCGAGAAAAAGTAAGAGAATACAAAATGGCAAATATCTGGGCAAATACAAATTCTATCTGTTTGCCTCTTATTTAAAGTACATACGATAATTCAAGACAAAAATTCTGGTACAGTCATGTGCCACATAACATTTCACTGTCAATCACAGACTGCATATATAACTGCACTCCCATACGATTATAATATAGTATTTTTAGGGTACATTTTCTATGTTTAGATATATAAATACTTACCATTGTGTTACAATGGCCTTTAGTTTTCAGTACAGTAAAAAAGCTGTATAGGTTTGTAGTCCAGGAGCCATAAGCTCTTTATAGAGTAGATGTACAGTAGCCTATAGCATACAGATTTTTCTAAGTACCCTCTATGATATTTGCACAATAACTTGCCTAACAATGCACTTCTCAGAGTGCATTCACATCGATAAGGAATGCATGACTGTTTTGGAACTTGTGGTTTCAACTGGGATATGTAAAGAGACTAGAAGTTGCCACTTATCTTTACAACAAGAGAAAGCTGGACAAACTGAAAACAGTATTTTAAAATGTTTAGTTTAATTAATTTTGAAATTAATTTTTACTTAATACTGACACATATTTGTATATTTGTGCTGTACAGTATGATGTTTCAATGCGTTTATACATTATGAAATAATCAAATCAGGATAATTACCGTATCCATCACTTTAAACATTTATCATTTATTTGAAGTGATACAAAATCTTCCCCTCTACCTATTTCAAAATATACATTACATTGTTATTAGCTATAGTCACACTACTGTTTAATAAAACACCAGAGCTTATTGCTCTTGTCTATCTGTAACTTTGTACTCATGGACCAATTTATCCCAGTCCTTTCTTCCCTTTACTTTCCCCAGTCTCTTGTAACCACTCTTCTCTCTACTTCTATAAAATCAACTTTTGTTTAGATTCCACATATGAGCAAGATCACACTGTGTTTGTATTTTTGTGATTGGCTTATTTTACTTAATGTGATGTCCTTCAGGTTCAACACCTATAGAATAATAACAGTGGACTACAACCATAAGACCTGTGAGATACAACTCTTCTTAATGAGGCTTACTCATAACAGCTTAAAATGAAGAGGAAAGTCAAAGTAAGCACACTAGTAGACTTGGAAGTCTCTGACATAAATGACTACAGAATACATTAACAAAGGCCACCACAAACTGAAATGCAAGAAGAACAAATAAAGCGTTTTTTTTTAAGTATGTAAAAACAGTAGAAAAATGCCAAAAATGTGTGTTATAGGAATAACAAAAGGAGAATAGAAAATGGGGATTTATGTACCAGATTTTGTGTGGACAAACGTTTTCCTTTCTCTTGAATATTATGATAAATAAATTATTTTTCAATTAACATTTAAAATTTCAAGAAGCAAACACAAAAGGCCATAATAATAAAACAATACTACTAATTGCTAGTAAGTATACAGATCAACAGGAATTCTCATTCTTTGTTATTGGGAATGCAAACTGGTATAGCCACTCTGCAAATTGCTGTTAATTTTCTACAAATGTAGACATAGCTTCATCATATCATCTACTAATAATATGATTAGATATTTATCCAACTGACTTGAAAATGTATGTCCACACAAAAACCTTCATGTGACTGTTTATTGAAGTAGTGTTCAGAATAACCAAAAATTGGAAGCAATCAAGACATCATTTATTTTAATTTTTATTTTTTTGAGATGGAGTCTTGTTCTGTCACCCAGGCTGGAGTGCAGTTGTGCAATCTCTGCTCACAGCAACCTCCGCTTCCTAGGTTCAGATGATTCTCCTGCCTCAGCTTCCTCAGGAGCTGGGATTACAGGCACACACCACAATGCTTGACTAATTTTTGTATTTTTAGTAAAGACAGCTTTTCACCATGTTGGCCAGGCTCATCTCAAACTTGTGACCTCAAGTGATCTGCCGATCTTGGCCTCCTGAAGTGCTGGGACTACAGGTGCTGGTCACTATTCCTAGCCAGGATATCATTTAATAAGTGAATTAATTTTTTTAAAGTTGTATATCAAGCAGTGGAATGCTATTCATAGATAAGGAACTATTAAACAACAAAAATTACGGTTGAATGTTAATGCATTTTGCTAACGGAAAGAAGCCAGTCTGAAAAGGTTGCCCTCTGTATGATTCCATTTATATGATATTTTAGAAAAGGAAAAGCTATAGAGATAGCAAACAAATCAGTGTTTTCCATGGTTTATTGGAGAGGAGTATTGGATAAGTGAAACATGGGATATTTTGGGATAACGAAACTATTTTATGAGTTATTGTAGTGGTAGATACATGACACTATGCATATGCCAAGTCCATTAAACTTTATAGCACAAAGTGTAAATTATACAGTTGGCAATAAAAAATAAAAGAGAGGTCAAGGAAATCTGTGAATGGAGTGCTGACTGTAACAAAGAATAAGTTAATTGTATGGAAAGTGTGTGAACGATCTTACTGAATCAAATGCTAAAATGTCGATGACCTAAGTAACTGAAAATCAGCAGTCTCTAAGACTAAAGCAAATGGGACACTACATACTCTACCTGTTAAATTTGCTAAAAGATACTCTTGCCCCATTTTTTAGACTTAATCCCTTGACTGTTGCTTCACCTCCTTAAGGCTGGAGTGTTTATGTAAATTATTTGGAATTCTTCTGCATAAAATATTTGTTTTGTTTAGGTTTGATTTGTTTTGTATGTTTCTTTGTGTTGGTTTTTGGTGGGTCCTGCTCTGTTGTCCAAGCTGGAATTCAGTGGCACAATTTTGGCATGCAGCAGCCTCCACCTCCTGGGTTCAAGCAATCCTCCTGCTCAGCCTTCCAGTATAAAAATTAGCTGGGAGTACAGGTGTGCACCACCATACTGAGCTAATTTTTATACATTTTTTTAGTAGATATGGGGTCTCACCATGTTGGCCAGGCTGGTCTGAAACTCCTGGCCTCAGGTGATCTCTCCACCTCGGCTTCCCAAAGTGCTGGATTACAGGCGTGTGTCACTGTGCCTGGTATTTCTTTTTTGCTGTTAATTAATTTGTTTAGTCTTTCTTTATATCAGTGGAAAACTATGGATATTTATTTTACACTTTGTGGTGTTGTCCAATAATTATTTATTTTCTTTTTCAAATTATTTCAGCTTTGGCCATTGGAAGCTCTTTCAGCTGGCTCTGGGGTTCATTCAGAATCTGCCATTCATTTCCTTAATTACTCATTTCAGTATACCCATTCACAGCATCAGTATTGTTAAACAGCACCCAGTTGGAAGCAACTTCAACAAGTCGAGCACAACTTTCCCAACTTTCTTGATCATCCTGTGTGTGTTTGACTTACTATCAAAACTAGATTTACCACAATATTTTTGCACAACTGAATTCTCCATCTTAATTTTTAATCATTCCAGTCCTAAAGATATTCTGATTAGTCCTTACCATTAATGATAAAGCAAAAACAAACAAAAGGAGATAGAAAATGAATTATAAAAGATACTATTACAAGATTTATAAATTCTGCAGAATATTCTTATGTATATCTACTAAAACACATTATATTTCCTACAACCTAATCAATGAACAATATATAATAATAGAAAAATAAAACTATAACCTTGACTGTGAATAAATCTATTCCAAAAAGAGCTGTATTCCTGAGAACAAAATTTCTTAAGGTAAAAATTTGATTGTTTATTCATATGGAATACCAAGCATGAAATACTGCACCAAAATAATATTTTTGAGGATGACAAATTCTATAAATTATTGCATTAATAAAAAAGTATGTATGAATTCAGTTTATATAATACACTATGAATTTTAGTATGCTCTAGGTATTTAGGAATTCATAACTTGTGGATACTATTTATTATTTTTAATGTACTAAAATTATTTCCAATAATAAAGTAACAAAGAGTGTGAACAATTTTAGAGTGTGAACAAATAAAACTTCGGTAGATTTATCAGTGTTTCTGTAATAACTCTAGTCTTCTGAGACTCTTTACCTACCACGGGAATTATATCTGTATCCACTTACATAGCCAAATGCTTAATCCAAAAAATATGTATATATGAAAACATCACATCTTACAGCTCATCAAGAGGACCCAGTGTTTAGGTCACGACAGGGGCTAGGTGTCTAGGTTATGCTCCCAAGGTACCCAAGAGACTGATGCTTTATCTTCTTGGGTATTTAATTTCAAGGAAGAATGAAACTCAAGAAACCTAGAGACTGACTGGCTCATGTAGAGATTGTATTTGCCTGCCAAAGGGTTAGAAAATGAGACCTTCTGAGAAAGGGCAGAAACAGAGGTCTCCTTCTCTTTAATGATCAGAAAAAATTAAATACATTTATTTTGTCTCTCTCACATGTGACAACTAAGCCACTCATGTAGAAAAAAAAATCCCATGGGCTCTCATCACCTCACATTAGAGGTAAGGTCTAGGGCAAAGAGAAATGCTAATTATCTATCATAATATAATTAATAAGAAATCAGTCCAGAACATATTGTGTGCACATTTAGAAAAAAATCATAAAGATGAATATTACAAATGCAATGTAGAGGTTGTTGAAATGTTTAAGAAATTTCATTCTTTTTATAAGAGATGGCTATATTAAAATGTGTACAAATTTATGTATAAGAAGAATATTTTAAAATTTAACTCCTAGAGAAAAAATGATAGTATATTTTATTTTCTACTTTAGATATTTATATACAATGAATTTAAAGAAGAGAAAATCGTTTACTTTGTTTGTCAAATAGTACTGTTTCCAGTGATCTGCATTCCATTCTGTAGATAGTGGCTTTTTAAGGCATATTTTCCTTCAGCCTGAGGAACTTTTATTTTAGTGCTTCTCTGCTGTAGAAACTTCTCTGAACTTTCGTTATCAAGAAACACATTTATTTCATCTTCATTTTGAAGTAGAATTTATGTAGAATTTTGTATCATATTGTTTTTTAAATGCAGGTACAAAGATCTGGAAAGCTATCTGGATAGCAGAAATATATACTGGAGCCTATATCGTGATAACAAAGGCCTTTGGCATGATGAGATTTTTTAAGGAGATCGTGAGAAGCCTGCCTACTAAAGTTGTGAGGATTGTAGATAAACTTGGAAATGTAAAATTCATATAACATTATCATTGACTGGATATAGGGATCAGTAAGAGAGACAGAAGGAGAGAAGTCTGGAGTGGTGTCCACTTTTGTAGCCTTTAGCACTGGCCACGTGGAAGGGTTAACAGATGGAATGCAGGTCAATCAAGGGCAGAGAAGGACAACGTGTTCACTTAGGGCCAATTCAGCCTGAGCCTCCTATTCATTAGGCAGTTTTATATGCAGGTACGAAGATCAGGAAAGCTATCTGGATAGCAGAAATATATATATTGCGACGTATATCATGGTAACAAAGGTCTTTGGCATGATGAGATATCTTAGGGAGATTGTGGAAAGACTGCCAAGCAAAACTTACTAAGGAACACTAGCACTTCAGATATGCTCACAAAATTAGAAGCCTGAAAAGGACTCTGAGAAAGAGCAGTCAGAGAGGCAAAGAAAGATTAGGAGAGAGCAATGTCATGAACGCAAAAGAAATGTTTCAGTGAAAAAAAAATCAGCATCGACAGAAGGAAGAGTACAATCAAGAAAGACCGTTGACTCTTCCAAGACTGCTTTTAAAGGTGACAAGTGAGAACTGCAGGACGTCTTGCTATCCACAGACAAGTTCTTTTTGATCTGGGAAAATTACTTGTGCCTTAGATTCATCGTTTGTAAAATTAGCATAAAAATAGTTCACCTACTGAATGGATATTTTTTCAGTCAGAAACTAATAGTTTCTATCAATAAACGTATTTACAGCAATACATAGTCAATAATACATGTTATGTAAGTATTTACTGCTATTGTCTAAATTTATTTATTTGCTTTTGTACTTTGGATCTATTGCTGAGACTGGGGAATTTTATTGCTATTTTCTTTGCTGGTAATATGAAAATATGATTTTGGATGACTTGTAATTTGAGTACACTCAATAAAATATGCATTATATTGTTAAATGTTAATACTGTTGACTCCTATCACAGCACAGCAGAACACATTGGAAGGAATACAATGACCAGAGTTGACTGAAACTCATTACTGCCAGAGACTGTGCCAGATTTCCCCATATCTTTCCAAACCATGTTCCCAAAGGTATAGCCAGACTTAAGTGGTTAATTCATATGTCAGTGATAATAAAAAGGTAGATGTTGTAATGGTAATTGAGGGGAGTGGTACTGGACAACTCACATTTGGTCAATCTGTTTTCTCTGAGCTACACATGGCAGGATAAGTGTGATATCCTTTTAAGTATCTCCCAGTTTGGCTAATTCCACCTTTACCACATTATGCCAATGACAAAGTGGACCATAATTATTGGAGGTTATGTTGGACATTATGGCAACTTTACAATCAATAGTTTCTTGATGACAGTATGAGAGTCATTTGAATAAATTAGTTGGATAAAAAGGAAAATTGAAGTGAGATTTGGAAAGCTAAGATGTGAAAAGTATGTATGTAAATTGTTGGTGAAGGAAATAGTAACAAATGGGAAACTAGAAAATGATGTGTGATTGAGAAAGGTTTTTTTGTTGTTGTTTAAGTTTAGTAATGAAAAGACCTGCATAATGGAGGAATTTCAACTCTGTTGAGAAAATATAAAGAGAGAAAGGAATGATAATAAAAGGGAGAAAGTATAATTTACACAGATTTCTAGGAAGGAAAATATGGATTGAAATACAGATTACATCATAAGGGATGATCTCATACCAAATAGGACTCAATCATAGTAAGAAAAAGAAAATATTGATACAGCTTTTACCATTTATAGAAAGTGTTCCAACTCCATCTTAGCTTTATTAATTTACTGCTCATATTAACCATATCCCATTTTTATTTTACAAATAAGGAAACCAAGGTGTGTGTATTAGTCAGGGTTCTCTAGAGGGACAGAACTAATAGGATGTATATATATGTGGATAGATATGTATATATACATATATGCATGTGTGTGTGTGAGTTTATATATATATATATATATGTATATATGTGGAGTTTATTAAGTAGTATTAATTCACACGATCACAAGGCCATCTACAAGGATCACAGACCATCTGCAAGCTGAGTAGCAAGGAAGCCAGTTCTAGTCTCAAAGCTGAAGAATTGTAGTCTGATGTTTGAGGGCAGGAAGCATCCAGCATGGGAGAAAGATGTAGGCTGGGAGGCTAAGCCAGTCGGTCTAGCCTTTTTACACCCTTTTTTTTCACATTTTTTTTGCCTGCTTTATATTCACTGGCAGTTTATTAGATGGTGCCCACCCATATTAATATTTGAGTCAGTGGACTCAAATATTGATTTCCTTTGTCAACATCCTCACAGACACACCCAGGATTAATACTTTGCATCCTTCAATCCAATCAAGTTGACACTTGGTATTAACCATCACAGTGTGGAAAAACTATATAGTGATAATATAGCAAGTGTGAGGTGGAATCACATTTTACATGTAGACAGATTGGTTCAAAACTCCTGCATTTGCTTATCTGCTAGATGGTAATGGTGATGAATATATGGAGATGAAGGGTAGAAGATAATAATATGAATACATACTAAGTATTGGCAAGAAACTGAATGAATGGAAATCTCACTCACATTGTGTGTGTCTCTCATTGTTTGCGCATCATCTGTTAAACATGAGTTTATAGCAATAAGCTAAAATAAGTTATTTTAACATGGCTAATCATGTTGACACAAGATTTAAGGTGGCTATTTATACTGACACAAAGATACAATTATTATTACCAGTGCAAAAAAGAAAAAGAAAAAAAAATGTCAAGAGATTTGAAGATATTGGCCAAGAATCCTTAAAATACTGGACTAGAAGCTTCAGACTGAAAGGAAATTGAAAGAAAACAACTGATAGAGCCAAGAGATGAATTGATACAGTACTTAATGTAAGACACACATTTGGCTGAAGTGAAGTAGTGATAAAGTGGATGAAAAATGATTGCGTTCGAACAAAAGTCTTTCCTGATAATGTGGCCATACCCACAGACAAGGAAATGAAGAGGAGTTGGAAGTCTTAGGTGGAAAGGAAGTCATGTCTAATATAGTCATGCTAAAAATAATCTCACAGTCTTCCCTATCTCCTTTTATTTTACCTATGGTGCCATTGGCCATATATATTTGCAAATCTTAATGTGTTCAATTGACTGATTCATTGATTTTTGTTTCTATACTATAAGAAAATATCACTCCTCTGAGACAATCGAAATATTATTCGTTTTAATGTATTTTTTTTACCTATGTAGTCTTTACAACATATGAAGTTTATTTTTTAATTCACTTAAGGTAGAATCTATCTTTTTTCCATAGTCAATTTTCTAAGCCTAATTAATCCAATTATTTAATTAAGACCCCTCTCCACATGCAAGCACACACACGTGCACACACACACATTTGTCAAGTTGCATTTGTCACACATCTAAGTCCCATATCTTTTCCCTTCCACTGCCCTACTCCCACTCTGGAGAGTACACTTGCTCATTAGGATTAACAGTGTTTCACTCCTTCCTCCATCTATGGCTTCATCACAGGCTGAATATATTTCCCTTTGACTTCGGGCCTTGCCATGTAATTTGTTTTGGACAATATCACATGCACAGAAATTACAACAGCATGACAATGCCAAATATTAGCCTATAAGAACAATATTCATGTTTGCTATTTTTGTCTCTGTCATAACCGTAACAGAAACATACCACACATCTCCAACTGTTCCACAAGAAGGATTGAAAGCACAGGGACCAGAGGCACTTCAGTTTCTGGCTTCTGAAGCAGAGCCAGCAGATTACCCATGAACTGGCAGTGGGCAACAGATTCATGCAACCTACCAGGGTAAAGGTCTACTCAACCTACCAATGACACGTGCACAAATTAGAATTTAATATGATCGTTGTTTGAAACCAGTGTTGGGGTGAGGTGTCGCTATTTTTTATGTAGGACTATTAAAGAAAGCTAAATAATACAGAATTTGCTACCAAGAGGTATATCTGCTAAAAAGAAAAAAACAATAATAAGAATACTGAAAAATGTAACATTTACTTTGGGACAAGATTTCAGAAGATGTGGAAACTAAGAGGAGGTTGGAAAAAATGGCCTTTTGATTTGTCCATTACACTGTTAGACATATCCAATAAATTCTCAATTTTAGATACTGTATTTTGCAGTCCTAGATTATCATTTTGATGTTTCCATTTAGATTCTGTTATTTGTTAAAACTTTCCATGTTTTATGCATTCTCTACATTTTTTCTATTTTCTTCAACATACTAAGTATTATGGTTAAAAATCTTGACTTCTAACTGTATCTCCTATTTATTTTACCTTATCTATCACGTTAGTTATTTCTGTATGTCATATATAAATATGCACATAAATATATGACATACAAAAACATGTGATGTACAAAATGTATATATATATATAACACATATATGAATACATATGTTTGTCAGGATTCATGTTTGCTCATATTTGTTCTTTTGGTATGTTATATATATTTATATGTTATATATAATTATATGCATATTTTATGACATAGAAAAAATATGAACAAATACCAATCCAGACAGAAATATATAATGTACAAAAAGAACAAATACGAATAAGCATGAATTCTGACAAACATATATATGTATATATAGATGAATGACACATAATATACATTGATATATGACATATATATTGATGTATGATATATATACATGATGTATATGATATATGGATATACATATTTATATATGACTGTGTGTGTATATATATGTGTGCATATATATATAATATTTCTGTCAGGATTCGTATATAAAAACACCAATGCTATCAGCAGTGTTTGATTATTTTTACTCTTATTTAGGAGGTGAGGTTCAATGTCTCCATGCATGTTTGATTTGGAGCTTGGCTGCAGTTTTAGTGTGACTTACTCTGCTTCTAGGTTGTCTCTCTTCCTTGGGTGGGACTGTATTCTGCTCTTGACTAAAAAATTATCTCATTCTTCTCAGCTATGAGAGTATCAGAAGAGCTCATTCCTATTTAAAAAAACTAATTCTTTTCATCCAGTTTTACGTTTTTAGAAATGTGTTTTTTAATTCATTTATGTTTTGTAATTGTCACCAGAGAACATGAAACTTACTTGAATTACTACCTCCTAATCAGAAAATGGAATTCTGCACCATCTATTGAGAATGCATCCAAGATGTCACCTAAACATGTTGTGTTAAACATCTTTTAGCTAAGACTAAAACATTGTCCTTCAGAATGTGCTATATATTTTGGAAAATTTGCTATTACATAGGGATGCAACCTTAATAGCTAGGATAGATGGTGCTGAAATCCCAGGGATAAAATTAGGAGACTTCCATCTTATATATTTAAGATATGCAAAATAACTTTATGAGACACAAATAGATAGTAAATTGGGTATTGCAGTGAAGTATAACATACACATCATCCCACATAATTACCCACTCACCCATTGTTTTGGGCAATAGCAGCTAAAATCCTGACATTTATCAAAATCCTGAATGCAATTGGAATAACATATTTGAAAACAAATAAATTAAGGGAATACCTTCAGAACTTGCTAAGATTAAGGAAATAAAGAGCATAAAATAGTAATAGTATTGTGGTTATAGGTTATATTTATATGTGTATGTTTCTAAAAAATTTAAATAATTATTATATTTGAAAAATAACTGCTTCAAATTAAAGAATTAATTAGTGAGAAAATAAAAAGAATTTCAGAAAGTGGAAGCATAAGGGATAAATCTGTAATATAATTAAATTTTGTTTTTAAATTGCATTTATTAAAATATTATACTAGAACAAAGTAAATGGATCTAAGTACACAAACTTGAAGGGGAAAATATAGAAGTAAATCATTGGAGAATAGAAGTTTTATTTTCTCAATAAAATCATTGTAATATTTGATAAAAGATTTAGAAGTACAATTGTATTTTATTCAATAATTAAATAAATATTACTTAAAGCCATAATTATATAAAATGAAGCCATAAATTTCTAAACATCATATTGATAAATAATTATTCCTTGGCTAGAGAAGATTTTTTATTTGCAACTGCAATAAGATCACTACTCACATTGTTTTAGAAAGTAGTTGCATCATTTCACACTCATCACCAGTGTATGAGTGATCCAGTTTCTCCACATCCTCATCAACATTGTTTTCTACTCTAATGCTCATAAAATAGTATCTCATTGTGATCTTAACTGGCATTCCTCTATTGACTAGTAAATACTGAGCAACATTTTATATACTTGTTGATAATTTAGTCTGTTCCTTAAGGAATTATCTATTCAGATCTGTGGTCCATTTTTAATTATTTTTTTATTGAGTTGAAATGTGTTTTTTAGATATATTCTACATACAATTCCCTTATTAGATACAGGTTTGCAAGTGTTCCATTCTATAAGCTGTCTTAGTACTCAAAAAGTTTTTTTGTTTGTTTGTTTTTGTTAAAAAGCAGTTAAACATAAATATTTGTGGTATATAATATATCTAAGACTTTGGAAGAAAATAAAGCTGGGAGCAGCAGTGGAAACAGCAGGGATGCTAGTCTGATTGAATGAAATAGATGAAGGCATAGATGCAAGAACTGTTACGTACTATTTCGGCAAACTGTATATTTTACTATTTGATGGAAGAAGCAGTAGTGAATAATTAAACAAGGACCTGATAATGTATAGAGCTTAAGCACTGAGTCTAAGCAAGACCATTAAAATGTAATAATGGCAGTGTTCAGTATGAATATGGGACACTTGTTTGTGTCCAGAGAGGTTACATAAATAAAAAATAGGTGGTAGGAAAATAGATCTGATAGAGTTGAGGGGCCAAATGAGTTTCATTAGAACACCAGAGATAAAGCATTAGGAGGGTAGCAGTGGAAATAAGAAAGTGTTGTATATAACAGAGATTTGACCTTAATAAGACTCTTTCAGAATGACAAACTACTTATGAATTAACTCATTGTTCAAAACTTATAAATAATTACATATTTCTTAAAATACTGCTCATTCAATTTCAGAGTTAAGACAGAAATGACAAAAAAATCTTTCAGCATTAAGTTCTAAGAGGTGTCTTAATGCTGCTCATCGCCTTTCTATCACCTGTTTCTGGTACACTGATAGGCTGAAACCCTGTATGAGTAGCCGTGACACCTTTTCTTCCAACTGAAAGTTTCACAGACTTTTTCTCTTACTTTTCAGCAGTGAAATTAATTTTTAAAATAGTAAAAAAATAAATCCATTCTCAAGAGAATCCAGGTATTCTTTTTCACAGTAATGGACTTCCAGTTCCTGAAGGAAGAGTTTTCAATTTCTATTTTTCTGTGTTGTCATTTTCTCAAAAAGTTGTTAAAAGTTTTCTTCAGAATTCTATTTCTAAACTTAGTAAAAATTATTTTCTTTGTAAAATGATCCTCACTCATTGATAGCATAAATCTGAAATTTATATTGTTGAAAGCTAGTACTAACATTATTAAGTTTAAAATTCCCCATTGCTTCTATTTTCATTTTGTTAATAAGGTCTTACAAGGAAAAAAAAAAGAGGGTTTTTTTTTTTTTTTTTTTTTTTTTTTTTT